>JAQIVE010002844.1:0-18538 GCA_034698285.1 Sminthurinus bimaculatus | reverse complement strand
AGGGAGCGAGCCAGCATAAGTTCATGACATTCGGAAAAATTTCAAGATGGCGGCCATTTTTGAAAATTTCAAGATGGCTGACATTTTTGAAAATTTCAAGATGGCGGCCATTTTTGAACCCCCCAACATGGACGTCATGTATGAGCAACCCCCGTTTTACTCCCCCCCTTCCCAAACACTGGACGTGATGTATGAAATGTCCAAGCTCTTCACTTCTTTCGCTGTTCCTCCTCCTCTAGGATTTGTCCTCTGTTTCTCGTCCAGGCTCCCGATATTTGGTTCACCGTTTTGACCAAACGGGTGGACCGATCCGCCCGGGGTTTTTTTTGTTGACATCAGCATGTTATTACGCAGTGCTGAAAGGCTGGATTTGACCCGGGGATGAAAGGGGGCGGAGCTACACCTCCCACAAGCTACAAACTTTCGATTTTGCATGTCATTTTAGGGACTTTAATGGGCGTAGCTACGCCCCCTTTCAACCTAGACTCACGAAAATTGACGTGTACCGAGATCTATCCGGGACAATTACATAGAAAAAGACCCGAGGTCAATATGAACTTCCGTTGGCAAGCTATCGTGAAAACTACAGACAGACAGACAGACGGACAGACAGACAACATGATAGAATAAGGGGGAGCTCGCTTCGCTCGCTCCCTAAAATCTACAGTTTATTCTACCCATATACAACACACCTACGTTCGTATTATAACTCTAGAAGAATCTCTACAACAGAGATTGGCATAATGTAAAAAGGAAGAAAAAGAGTCATAAAATATACGGGGGAAATGGAGGTGAAACAGAAAGGTAAAGAAATGGAGAGAAAGTTGAGAGTTGAGAATACAGAGAGCCGCGGCACAGTATTCGTCAATGTACAATGTACATAGCTAACTAACTTATGTAGCTTCGTGTTTATGATGGAGGAGTGGAGAAAGAATGAAAACAAGGTTGAAAGGTGAGTTTGGTGAATGTTACAGGAAAAGGCTAAAGGGAAATATACATATACGTATGGGCGTGTGTATTGAGTATGGAGAAAGAAGAAGAGCGACAAAAGCAAGAACATGAGAAGGCAGAAAGGATGAGCTCAGGGAAATAATAATTTCGTTTGTCGATTTATATCCAAGTGTACACATATAAGAAAAAGGTAGAAATTCTCGACTACATGCATGCATATGCTATGATATGCCGGGAGGACGGCCAACATGATAACTTCGGCATGATAATAATAATAATATTAATAATGATAGCCATGCTCACGATAGCGTTTCTACTACTGTATGAGTAGTAATAGTAGTGGCAGTAAAAGTAGCATATAGTTACACGTCTACCTTTACTTGTCTTTTTTTGGTAGAAATTCAGCTCGGAAGACTGGCTACCTTTTGGACGGATTTTCCGCGTATATTTATGCTTCATTATTTTATAGGCATTCCAAGGTTTTTTACCCAGTTTTTTTCCATTTTGATATACGCTATACACTGTATACATTGTAGAAGCTAGTATAATAATAATGGCAGCAAAATTATAATCTATTGTTCACAACAGCGATGACGATGATGATAATGGCGATGAGTCTCGGATAAAACATAAAACACAAGTATGATATGTGTACATACTACATACTGTACTTATTTATACAAGCACAATGTATCTGTGCAGTAAATGACCAGTGCGTGTTTGTGCTTGCGCTTGTATTTTTGCTCAATCTTAATCTCCAAGTTAAAGGTAAGAAATGAAAATAAAAAGAGAGAACAGCAAGCACTAACTTATAACTTATGTCAAAATATCGTAAAATACAAGCGCAAAAATATGGAGGGGAATGGATGGAGTTTACATTCTATCGACTAGCTTCTTGTACAGTATATAAATACTTATAAAGTAAGGTTTGTACAAGAAAGTACGGTGATAATAATACCCTTGAAACT
Source organism: Sminthurinus bimaculatus (assembly GCA_034698285.1). Classification (NCBI taxonomy): domain Eukaryota; kingdom Metazoa; phylum Arthropoda; class Collembola; order Symphypleona; family Katiannidae; genus Sminthurinus; species Sminthurinus bimaculatus. Next base: position 16,619 of record JAQIVE010002844.1, on the reverse strand, counting down.
TGCTAAAAGTTTCGATGACTATCAAGGGACATTTGTCACAAAATTTAAATTGAATTTTTGGCTTTAGGCTTACAAAAATTTATCCCTGTCACGAAATCTTGTCTAATTTATGTATGACAATACACGTGGAATAGTTTTTGAGGTTTGGGCAGCAGGCAGATGGTACGTGTCAGTTCAAGTTTTTATTGTAAAGTACTTGACTAAAAATTCCAGGTTACATTCTCTAAAAGATAAATATATTTATACCCAAGCAAAACTTTGAGCTTATTTAACAGTAGTAAGTATCAATATACACATATTTGATACGCTTCTTTGAATTAATGTGTACAATATTCTGGCTTGAACTCATTTTATTTTCTTTATTGGATTTGAATATACAAAAAAATGTTTGTTTATTTGTCTACTTTATGCATACTATAAATCGTTTGTGCCTTCAGCTATTTCTTCGTGCAGTTTCATGCCATCAACCCTAGAAATGGTTCTAGAATTTATGAACAACTTTCCATGGTTGTAGTTTCAGCGTAATAAATAAGGGCACCATTTCATTATCATTGCTCCCATATTACATATTACATGTTTTTGAAATTTGTATGCATAAGCGTGGCCTTCAAACTTGAAAAGCTGCACGTTGTTGTTTCACTGCCAAGCTCTGTTATATGGTGCCAAAAAGATGAATTATGGACAATTACTACAATGAATACTTCCCGTTACGTTTATCCATATTTTTTGCCGCGAGTATTTTTCTTTGTCTTCTATCGCTGTAGAAAAAGGCAAACTTCTAATTGCCTTACTACGCGTACTTGTCATTCACACTAAAGCTGTTTAAAAATAATTTATAACGACTGTAAAACAATACAGCAGTATGACCAATAACATGTCTGTTTTTTATGAAAAGGGCAATAAACCAACAGCAAATTGTATTTTTAAAGGGATGAAGAATAGATCACAAAACTTCACCGGCTTTCATTGAAAAATAATGTGCTTGAGTATTGAGTATGCTTTAGGTTAACATGAATTGGGTGCTTATTGTCAAAGAACCATTACATAACAATACAAAATACTCCCAATCCAAAACTAAGTAGGCAATGAGTAAAAATAATGCACACAATTTTGTTGATGTAAGCTGTAACAGAACTAGTAAAATGACAAAGACAACAATTTTGCCACAAATGAAGTAAATAATTTGACTAGCTATAAAAAATACAGTTACATATATTTTGAGGTATATGTGAGTGGGTGAATCGAAAACCGAAAATCGCTGGGGAGCCTCGGTTATAGAATAAATGTGAGTGCGACACAGAAAAAAAAATAATGGATATAGCTATGCAATCACTCAATAGCCATAATACAAATGTTGTACTCCCGATTAAAAACAATATAGGAACATAAAATGGGTATGTATTCACGTCAAAAAACCATAACATTTGTTCTAGCCATTGGCTATTTACCCAACTCATTCCAAGTATGCCAATTCTACAATAGTTACCAGCTCTCTATATGACATTTTCTACGTGTGTCATGTCGACATATAAAATTGTACTTTATGCACACATATTGGGAAAAAGTGGGAGAGAAAATCAAGAAATAGGAAATGAGGGTAGAGAACGTAAATTTGTTTTGTTTCAATGGAAACGAGGCAATGAATTTCTCGACAATGTCATTGTTGACGATCTTTGAAATCAAAGATCTCGTTTACGCAACAATGACAAGTCTTTGAAATTCATTGATTCAAATTTGTTTGAATCAATGACAAAATCATTGATTTCAATGCTTCAGTTTCTTTTAAAAAATAATGAAAAAATGCAAAATGCAATGAAAGTAGAAATAAACTGATGATATTTATAAATTATGACCAGTATCGGCCCAGTGCAATGGCAGCCGGTATTAAGAGTATCAGGTCTACCTCATAATCAATTCTCTAGAATCCGGATCAAGTCCATACTAAAACGCAAATGCGTCTATTGTGACCAAACCTTTACTATAAGCATCTCGTCATTACGTTGGTAGCCACCTTTTCAGGTCACTACTAAGAGGACTAGGTCACTACTAAGAGGACCAGGTCACTACTAAGAGGACTAGGTCACTACTAAGAGGACCAGGTCACTACTAAGAGGACCAGGTCACTACTAAGAGGACCAGGTCACTACTAAGAGGACTAGGTCACTACTAAGAGGACCAGGTCACTGCTAAGAGTACTAGGTCTTTACGAAGAGTAGCATCATAGTTCTGGTACATGATCGGAGCAAAACAATGTAGTGCTGATCTGTGTCATCAACAGAGTGCTCATCTTAGATGGCCGATTGTTTTGATGTTAGACCGGACATTATTAATTTTTAAATCATGGTTCTCGTTTATTTTTTTTAAAAGTTCTGGAATAAACATTGATTTCAATGATTTTTTCCATTGATCAAGGAAAAAACATTGAGAAAAACATTGATTGATTTAATTGTAATTTCATTGAATCAATGGATCGTTGAATAATTCAGTTTGTTTGATCAATGTTTTTTCAAACATTGATTGATTTTCCCGTTGCCATCGAGTTTTAAAAAAAACAATTTTCCGTTCTCTAAATGAGGGTCAATGTGTGTGTCTCCCACTTTTATCTATCCACCTATCCATCCATCTATCTACCATTTTTATTGAGTTTGGTTACCCGTAATATCGAAACGTTATGCAAAGCACAGTGTCTATTTATATTGATTTCCCTTCCAGTTTACTTTCGAGACATAAATACCTTCATATTCACAAATACGTTTGTCTTCTTCAATAGCTACACACTAAAAACACACACATACACACATATTGCACATCTACGAGTACTATTTACCTACGTGAACAACAAAAAGGACCTTCCCACCAAATAAATAGTTTTAAAAAACGCCAGACCTTAGTCTTATGAAAGTAATGAAAATCTTGTGCAAGTCGGCTACCTTTAAATGGCTCCTCAAACGTAGAAGGTCACGGTTTAAAGGGTCAATTACGCTGACTTTCCTTCCTCATTCTAGGTGTAGGCAAGCGCACTGTGTGTCATTTTCAAAAACGAGGCTTTATGAGGAAATATTCAATATACACAAACTGTTTACGGCTGCCAACAAGGATAAACATATTGTGAAATATTTTCTCAAACTCCATCGCAAACATATCAATACTGTTGTCCACATGTGTGTACAAATATCCGTATAATGCTCACAACTCACAAAGTACACATTAGTTCTATATCCCGTTCGTTAGCAAAATGTCTTTTGAAATTACAATGAAGGAAATACCTCGACGTCCATCTTCCCCATGCCTGTCAATGTCAATACATATCAAGTCCTCGCTTGTGTATATTCCTACATATTAAGGAGGTTTAACAGTGAGAATAGTCAATTACCATGCAGCTGTTATGTATAAACCAACTTTTTTATTTTCGTTCATTAAATTTCCTTTGACTTCAAAAAAAAGGTTTTTCAAAAGAGCCCTTGTGCATTGCAGAAAAAAACTACATACATATGCATAATTTTCAAAGCCGGAAGGTGTAACGGAAATTCCGAAGGTGAAACATAATCACAAAAATCGATATTAATTCTACATACAATAAATGCCAAACCTTGTCATTACTATTTTGTAGCAAATTTTCCCTCTACTCTATCCATCCAGGCTTTTGCCTAGACTAACTTTCGCTCGATGGAACAGTTGGAAACTCTACTCTCCTTTATATATGTACGGAGCCGTCGCTGGCCCGTTGCAACGTAGAAAATACTTATGTATTATTCACACATAGCCACAGTCACATACATACATGCATACGACAGCATGTTCAGTGCTCATGTTTATGTATGTACGGTATGTATTATGCACATATGAATATAGAAGCTTGTAAGTATCTTCTATATATAATATATGCATACGTACGTCTATGCAAATTTCGCCTCCTTCCTTCGCGGTTCTAAATACACGGAAAGCGCTCGAGGATAATTTGCATATCTATTTCTTTGGTTCCTCCGAAAATCCAATTGAAGAGTTCATCACAATACAAAGACAAGGCAGGAAGAAGAGAAAAAGAATTTGCAAAACGAGAAAAAGTATACATACATTAAACCGTCTGAAAAAGAACAAGGAATAGAGATGGGAAGACACACAAGTCTTTTTCCTTGTTCTCACAGAGCAGAAGATACCTTCTCCTCATGTAAGTATGTACAACGTGGAGGGAAAACGAACAGGTAAAAGAATTGAGCTGACGCGAGCTCGCGATACCATTCCCATGCATTAAATTACCTCTGGGAATTTGAATTGAAAAGGAGTATTATAAATATCCGCAGAGCTTACGTACATTTTACGTACACATTCACTTTATTCTTCTTTTCTTTTCCTTCGTGTCTTGCTTTCCCTCATCCTCAGCCACCTAAAGATGAACAAGACGAACAAGAAGAGCAAAAACCAGAGCAACTAAAGGAAGGGAGTGGAAAGAAGAGCCAAAATCAAACTCAAAATCAAAACCACAACCAATAAAGGCGAAAGACAAATACGTGCACACTACATACATGCATACATATTTATGTACCATACATACACATGCACATAAACATGATCCAAAGGAGGAAATGAATGTAAATTTACGTATGCATAAATATCTGTACAATCAGATTACCCTAAGCCAAGACCCGAAAAAAACCTCTAGTCAAATTCAAAAACTTTGAGCTTTTTTTATTTTATTTAAGGTACTGGCTTTGACTTTGGATCCGGCTTTGGCTTAGGTTTTAGCTGCAGTTTGGCTTTCCTTTGAACTCAGTTTGTCGGCTGCCTCGTTACACCAGTCATTTTTTGGCTGGTTTCAAAGATTTGAAGGAAATCCAAGAAGGAGATAGATGAAAGAAAGAAAGAAGGGAAGGAAGAGAGAAATCCGAATCGGGATTTTCTCTTTACCCTTTGCTTGCATATTGTATATTGTGCCATGTGTACTGTATGAGGGATATGTTTGCTGTTGCTGTGAGGAGGAGATTGAGAGATGCACATCAGATTCCCTTAAGTCTCATCAACAAATGCCACTTGCTTTGTCGTCTATCCCGGATCCATTTTGTATACATATACCACAAGTATTGAAGTATCCGCACATGTATATCTACTTTTCACTCTTTACACTGCCAATATAACTTACTCAAATACATCATATGCGTAAAAATTCAAGTATAGAAATGTAAACACGCTGGAACAGGATCCAGGTTTTAAGCCTATGTATGTTCATATTTGTATCTGCACTACGAGCAATAGATTTGTGATCCAGCCGAATGAGATCAACATATGTAAATTTTTGTGGAGGCGGCTCCTCCTCCTCCTCTTTTTCTATTACCTTTGCAGCAGATTTTTTTGAATGTTCTTGGTGTGTGTGGAATCCCAGTCGTCCTACTCACTTGCATAAGCTCTGAATATGCAGTGAATGGAATCGTGGATTTTTTCCTTTGTCAATTTTCAATTTTCCAACCTGTATGTGTGTGTATGCGTATGTGCGTGGCAATACAAATACATGATCGAAGTGGTTAGGCTTCAAGTCTAGAAAAATCAGGAAAACTGGGAGAGAAAAACCTGGAGCTGATGTATTATGTGAGCCTACAGCTTACCTCACAGCACACACATAATGTCATGGGAATACATATCACACATATGGTAATATTTACCGAAGGCATCCTTGTTTGGTCTCGACTGTCTGTTTACTTCACAAATATGATTTCTACAAGATTTATGCCAGAACACGGCAATACCCCTTAAACTTACTCTGTTAGTTTGGTTAGCATGATATGTATACATAATATGTAACTTATATTTTTATACTTTTTACACATTCTTAGCGTGCATTCCTGAATTTTCAAAAGAAGAAGGTTCACTATCTGTTAAGATTTTAATCATACATGTAACAACAATGTAAATATATTTACATTTTACACTTTAGAAAATTTCAAAATTTCACCATTGTCATTAGGAAAAAACAAGGGCTTACCGTGAAAATTTAAAGTGTTATTGTTATAAATCCTGGGAACATCCCTTTGCTCCCGTTTCTTGATATTCTCTAATTAAATCCACTCGCTCATTGACTTTTAATGAGCCGTTAGGAGCTTGATAGGCTATTGTAAGCTCGGATCTTTTAACATGCAATACTACTAGTAATTATTTTTATTTTTATTACTTCACAATCACAATACAATCTGTCATTCGAATTTTGATTAATGTAGCACCATCGAAAGATAAAATCACTTATTTTCCAATGTTGAATACTTTAATATAATATTTCTATGATACTTTATAGATAAATATATATATATAAGCTCACGCAAAAGTAATAGGAATAGCCATATGTTGTATGCGTATATTATATGTGTGGTCGATTCAATTGGATTGCTTTGACTTGACTTGAATTATCAATCAAGAGTATTCACGTCAAGAACAGAGCCACTGAAACAAAAGGACACGACAGCAGGTACAACTTTTTCTCCGTGTAGGTAAGTAGATAGATAGATATGATCACTTTAACTTTTTCTTTTCTTTTTCTTCTTGGTCGTTTTCTGCCTGTGGTGAGAGTTTTACTTGGCCTCTAGATTTTTGAGTGGAATACGGAATAAGGGATTTCAAATTTGCAAATTCCTGATGGATTTTTCAAGTTTTTCAGCACTTTTTAAACTTTCGTTTTTATCCTCTCAATTTTAATACTGTGGACACGCAGGTGAAGAACATGAAGGGAAAAAAGGAGAAACAATTTTAAGATGAAGCACCAAAAAACTTTTAACTCGCCTCTCGCTTCACAACGTATGTAAATACTCAGTCTTTTTCACTTTTCTCCCGCTTCATTCGACCATCTACATACAACGACAACTGCAACTTTGACCGTATAGAAAGAAGTAGTCAAAGTCATGGGAAGATGACAGTCGTTGGCTTTGTCGTTCTCGTCGTCGTTGTGCGAACAATGCGAGGACCGATCCCAGATGAGAGTTTAGTACGTGTCATCAGTGCGTGGATGAGAATGTGGTTGAGACTTGGAAAAAACTTTATATAGGAAAAAGTACCAATGTAAAATTTTCCTTTGGGGTTGAAAACTGAAGGAAAGTACCTGACTTGTGCTAACAGTACCAGAGGAACTTAACACAATGGAAGAACCACAGAAAAGTCAGATGCCAATGGGATGTCGATGTCGACGATGTTGAACTTACATAAGTAGTTTGACATTCACATCAGCAGTGAATCAGTAACTGCTAACGGTATGGTTCAAGTTGAGGTAAAAGAGCTGAAGAGTTGTGAGTTGACTTGGAGTTGAAATCTTTTCTTTTTCTTCCTTGTTAAAAAAGCTCAAGTTGCAGCTCAAGTTACTCAATGCAAGTTAACTTGGTCTAGTTTCTCCTCCTCGTCAATCTTCATTAACTTGTTCCCCAAAAAACATTTGTGCAGAACTTTGGTATTTTGCTTTATCTTAAATTTCCACTTTCACGCAAAACAAAATATACAAGGGTATTCTTTTTTGCAAACTTCACAAAAAATACAAATATATTTATTATTATTTTTCCCCTCCTTTTATGACATTACGATTACATAGTTTGACATGTGTCTGTTCAACGTGTTACTTTTTTACAGAATATCTTGGCTGATGTAATATTATATGCCTATTATTATTATTATTATTATTTTACCTATAATAATAATAATAAACCTTCACTCAATTTTATATTCCTTCACAGCATGTATGTATTTACTTATGTTTTTTATTGGCTCACCGCTAAAACACAATGTTGTGACAGTTGCATGTGTGTATTTGTATTTGCTGATGAAGGATGGGATTCGCTCATCGATAATGTGGATACTGATGCCACATTCACAGTCGGAGCACACAGAAAATAAAAGTGCGAATATTTTTGCAAATTTTCCTCGGCTTCTCAATCAATATCCACTATAATACGTGGTGTGTGTGTACATTGTACATTGCCACAAAATGTGAAATTCTATGTACGAGTAGACACCTTGAAATTTCAAGTAGATAGATGAGGATATGTTATAATTTTATGTACCTAAAGTATATATAGAGAAGTCACAGTATGTATTCGCTCGTGCCTTTGCTCTCTTTCCCCCTGTCAATTATGTTGCCATGTATGTCAACGAAAGGGAGGAGGAGGCAGAAGAACAAGAAAAGAGAAGCAAAGTCTCTGTAGTTCGTTTGTTCACTGGATCCTCGTTATTTATTTATTGGTGAGGATGGCTTGGCTTGGCTTGGTCTGGCCTGGTCTGACTGAGCTTGGCTTGGTTTCGAACAGTTGAATTGGAAAATGGATGATGCCGGAATGAACGTCACAACTGATAAGTGGAAGTAGGAGCATCTGTTAATGCTTTTGGTCTCGTTATTGTTCGGCTTCTCTCAGCTCCGCACTTATTCTCACTTGGCAATTGAATCGACTGGATCGACTCGAGTGTGGAATGGAACAATCCGTCACCTGAAAGTAATTTGTGGTTTTTTGTGGAAAACTGCTCTCAGGGTTCTCGTCCTCGTCCTCCTAGTTGTCCTCGTACTTGTCTTCGTACTCGTATTCGTATTCGTCGTTGTCTTCGTTGTACTTGTGTGTATATGTGTGTGTGTGTCGAGTGCCTCAAGAATGTGAATGTGGGATTTGTAGATGGGAGAAAAAGAGAGTGCAAATTGCACAAAAAGGAGTTGGCTGGAAATGAAAATGTGAAAGGAGAATAGAGAGAATTAGAAATTGCAATGGGAATGGAATTGACTGGATGGAAAGAGAAAGAGATAGATGAAGAAAGAGGAAAGAAACAAGTGTGTAGGTTGAAGAGGGGAAAGGATCGAAAAAATCAGTTCAAGTTGGCTCCCTTTCTTAGTATTCTTCTTCTTGTTCTTTCACTGTGGAAATTCCCGAGGAGTTGGACTCTGGATGAAATCTCGGATCCGGACTCTCTCTCTCTCTCTCTCCTTCTTAATACGATACACAACACACACAGATGTATAACATCACAAAGTTGGATCCAATTTTAACTGCACTGACTCAATCGCCGATTGTAAATGAAAACTCCTAAAGATGAAGATAGAGGACAAGCCGAAAAAAGGAAAAGACTTTTGGCGTTGTAAAGTTGAAAATAGAGACGAGGGACTAATCCCGTCAACGTCCTCAACGTCGATATTGTCAATACAGATGGAGAAAGGAAAAGGATGAAGACTTTTTGTCCAGAGATAATATACTTTTACTTATATCGAGTTTGTCGTCCTCGTCCTTGACGTTGACTTTGTGGTGGACTTTCGAAGCAATCTTTTTTCTCCAGTGTATTTTCTATTATAGTCTGATTGTGTTTTCCTGAATCGTATTGTATTGTTGCTTGCTTGCTTGTAGTTATTTTTTTCTGATCAACTAACCAAACACAGAAAGGATGAGGATGATACTGATGAAGCTAGTTAAGTATCAGTTGGATACTTTTGAAGGAGTTGTTATAGTCAAAGTCCAAGTCAAAGTCGTCGTCGTTGTTGTTGATGTGGTTGCTATTATTATTGTTCGGTAAGTTAGATGGAGAAGTAAGGAACTAGCTCAGTGGTTTGCCTTGCCTTGCTTTACTTTATTTTGGTTTGATTTGGTGTGATCGGTCCAAGTCACAATTTTTGTTGGGTTATGTGTGATGATATTATGTTATGATATATTATGTGTATGTTGGTCCGACCGCTTGCACTGGGAAGAGGACACGAACACGATGAAGGTGATCTACTAAGCACACTGTAACTGTAGGCTTGATTCGCAAAAGTTTCGATTGCATTTCGCAAGTTTCTCCCTGTGCTTCCTCTAAGGCTGTTTGGCCTGTCTCTCCTCGGTTCTACACACAGTGAGCTGTTTTGTGCTATGCTCTCCCAGCTTTGTGTGACCGGCGCAGGCAGGCTTTTTTACTTGGAACTTGGTCGTGGTTCAGACTCAGGTTTTGCCGTATGCCGCTGTGTGCTCTGTCGAATGTGGAGTCGTTTTATTTTAGCTGTGTATAGTGTACAGTGAGTGCCTCTCTGTACTGTTTACTGCATGTGCGAATATTAGGAGTACAGAGCGAGTACTTCGTTACAGTATTGAGGATTATGTAAGTATAAATACTGATACATACATGTATGAACTACAGATATATGCATACCTTGGTGTATTCCTATTATATTGCTCTTTCTCTTTTACAGTATTTCTCAAGTTCCCTTTGGTTTCCTACAGACGGACGTTCATCCGTCTACATACCAACACCAAAACCGACAAAGATACCATCTGCAATATAATGTACGCTGAATAAGAACAAGAACAACATGAGTCAAAAGTGTATAGTACTCCAAGCCCAAAGTTTGATCAAATAGAGGCAGACATTCCACTGAGATTTCCCATTTTTCAAGTCCAGCTGTAACCTTGGTGTAGTGTGGTTTCAGCTCAGGTATTTCATCAAAACTCCCAAGATAGCTCAAGATTTGAGACAGGGGCTATTTTTTACATGGGCTTTTTATGTACAGCTTTTTATACAAAGGTATAGGGGAACCTTGAGTCTTGTTTGGACTGTTTTAAAATAGATCAGCTTTAAAAATTATTGACCATATGATGTAAAATTCTGGGAGCTCGGTTTTAAATTGTATAGCTACTAATTTATACTTGAATTTATCCGAAACTAATGAAAAAACTAAAATGTTCTTGTTATTTCAGTAGACTATGCTGTTTTTCTATTTGAAACGCTTTTATACTTGAAACTATGTCAATACCTTCTTTGTCTGCATTCTCTGTGGACTCGGGACAACATCAACATAACATTAGCTATATGGGAATGCAAAATGGGTCTTTTTCTTAAGTGCACAAGAGTTTGTGAGTTGCCCAGCAGAATTGTGTGTGTGTGTGTGTGATCGGCTAACGAGGATAGAAGAGGCATTTTATAAGCCTTGAAAATCCCGTTTGACTGCAGCATTTTGCGTCATCTAAATCTTAGTGTGCATGATGATGGTAGCCGTAGATGGTATGGTGGAAACGGCTAGATGCATGTATATGTATGTATCTACTTGTAATAGTCGTCGTTGTCGTAGCCGTAGTCATCGCCGTTATATAGCCATAGTCATTCTCCTTGTTGGACTTTGAATTGTAGACGGCATACATACTGTGAGCTGTTGACAAACTTTCCCCACTCAGAAAGGAAGCACACAAACAAGTACCTAACTGTGGAAGTGAAAGTAGTGTTAGTTCTACAATAATATAACGACCATGTCATGCTACTAGTAGTACTTAGTTTAGTCGTGGCTCCCTTCAATCACTCCTCAAGTTCGGCTTATGCTTATCCTCTCTTTTAAATTAAGCCTCTTGCGACCCCGAGAAAAAGTTTCTTTATGTATCCCAGCCAAAAACTCGGACTATACATGACACCAGCATAGTGTTAATGTATACAGTCTATTGTACCGGCATCTATAGATATGCATGTGAGTAAGTGTGTAAAAACTGCCCGTACTTTTGGACGAAAAAATGTCATTTACAGGAAGATGAAGATCCAGTTAGAAATCTTATCGTCATCGTTATTGTGATTGGACCACCTGACAATGTGTGACACTGGCTCTTGCTTACACAATCTTAGATGTTAGATGTACATAGAAAATCTAAAAATATATAGTTTGTGTACTGAATTCTGTAGAATGAAGAATACTGCAGTCGGAAAATTCGGCGTATCATCTCCTGGCAGTGTGTTTGTTTTCTCTGTGTCAATTCCAATTCTGGTTCTCCTTCTGGCTTTTACTCTGAATCCGAATCGTCTTATCTCGTCTCGTCTCTGCTGGTGATCCTTGTCCTTTAACCTTGATCCCAGTGGCGATTCAACGGACGTTGCATGCACACCTACAGTCTATTTCTTTGTATCATTTGTAGTATCTAGCTTTGCTTTGCTTTTACCATCTTCATCCAAAATCGCTTTTCTTTACTTTACTGTAGATTGCGATTCTGACATGACCTTTACCTTTGGGCAAAAATAAATAAACGAGAAAGGAGTAGAAAGGTAGGGAAGCCTCGGTTGTTGTCCATTTTCTATGATAGGATAAAGTAATTTATATAAACTGCTTGTTTTGGCTCTTGTTTTCAGATACTGATACCTCTAGTTGATGCTGCATGTATATAATATCTACCTTGTTTTATTTACTCATCTTATTTCCTTTCTTGCAAGCAACTCTTTCATCTTTTATTTTTTGTATTCTACACTGTCCATTGAATTTAATATCCTAGTATCAGTATACGTTGCACATACATTGTACATGTACATTGTACATTGGCCATTGCTCACTCCTTCCTACGAATTCCGGCTTTTGTGGTCTATATGGGTTTGATAGTTTTGTTTTAAATTCTCATTTGCTCCAAATATAACTGCAAAACTTAAACAACACTTGGGCCTTTACATATCATAATCAGTTTCTGTACTTGGTAAAATTAACTGAATAAAAATAAAGTATCTGAAGGAAAATTCGCAACTTTATGCTATAACACTACAAATATAAATAAATTGATTGAGCCCTATGCGGATGAATAAATATTTTGGGGTTTACTAATTTCTTTACTTTTGACACGAAAATACTTTGGCTCATCTTTAAAATTACGGAGATAGCTGTTTCACAAAAATTTATGTTCCAAATAATATATAATATGACAAAAGCATTTTGCAGTTTTGAAAGCAAAGTTAATGAGAAGTTTAAATCGTTCCTACTTTCATGCCGAATATCGAACCTTGCTATTTTAGCTGCAAACACTGCCCTTTAAAAGAGTTAACAGGAGTATTAGATGTTCTATATGTATTATTCTCTATTCTGGACGAGCAGACGGAGAGACGAACTAAAGCTAGCCGTCGTTTAAGCATCATGATCTAACCAATTTATTTGGACTCCATTCTCAACAAATGAAACCGGTAATGGATTGCTCATTTTCGTGCGATATGGATTGTACATACACAATGAATGCGCCATGCCACGTCATGTACATATAATACTCAACGCTGTACAATTCAGTGCCCGGTACTTTGGGTTTGACTCAATAAAGAGGAACATAAAGAGAAGAAAAGGAGGAAGAAGTTTGGAATTCATTCATAATAGTGCTGACTAGAATTGCCTGTATACTGTATAAGAATGGTTGGATAAAAAATGATGTGTAGCTTGTGCCAAACGTTCGTACAAGGTATTGTATAACAAAGTCTGAAGTCAAACCTTGAGTTAAGAGAGTCTACCATTTACATACTACTACTTATTCTATGTAGAGCTTATTCAGAGGAAGTTGAAAGTTTTCAAGACAAAGACAGAGTAGTAAAGAGAAAGTTGAAGCACATACAGAAAGACGAGGTAGTTTACAAGTTGGAGAAAGGTAAAGGTATTAAGGCAGAAAAAGGCAGCAGTCACTCAGTTCGTTAGTTAGTTATAGCGTTGAATGTTGGAGGCGGGCGTCAGGCGGCGGGCAACGAGCCACACACTGCAATTGAAAAGGGAAGTCAATGGAAAATGACTTAAATTTTCTTGTTCCGTTTTGTGGGCTTTTGGTCGGAAGCCGTATTGGCATAATCAGTATGAAATCAACCATCAACTCCGGTCGTTTGCCATTGCCATTCATCACGCTCCACGATGTATTCTCTGACGGTTTCTATACGTACATCGTACATATGTGTATACATATAGTGTGTGTATGTTTATCTGTGCCTACTCAACTATACATAAAAACCAACTCTCTGCTCTATTTACTCGTGTTAAAGTGCAAATGTATAACATGAGATCTAAGGGTAACGATGAGCTTGAACGATCAATGTTATTTTTTTATTTACGGCGGATCGTACTTAAAATGTACCAAAGCACTTTTTTAATCTTTGAGACTACTTGCTTCGCAAAAATAAAGTTTGAAAGATGAGATTCACAAATTATACCAGTTCAGGTGCCCAAATTCAACATGTAAAGTTATCGAATTTTACAAAAAGTTCTATTGAAATTCGTAACGAAAAACTTGGTATCAAACGCAAGAGATAAAACCGATTTTAAAATATTCTGCTGCAAAAACTTTCTGCATCTGGGTTTTGCATTTTAATTTAGTAAATGTTATTTCATAAGACTTTACATGCGCAGGATTTCACAACTTGAATTTTGTATGTAATGAATTTCCAACTCGAGAAACAAACGCAGTGCGCCCAATATATACATGGTAGAAACCCATTCAAAATGCAATTTACTTTCGTTTCAAAGACTTCCGTCGTTCATTCAAACTATTTTTATTCACTTTTATTCAAAGACATATTAAAACAAAGACGGCTGTTCTTTCTCTATACGCGTTTTTACAAATAAAAATATACAGCAAATAACAATCATTTTTTCAACGCAATATGTTCCAGACATCTCCTCTCCGTATTTTTGCTCAAGCTTCAGCCTTCAAAAGCTTTGAAGCTTCAACTTTCTTTTCAACCATTTTTTGTACCAATTTTCCGCCGTTATTTTGACGCACATCGAGACGACAATAAAGAACCAAACAAGAAGTTCTACACATACACACAAAGCGTATTTGATAAACTTGTGTTCCTCTTTCTTTTCTTTAAAGTGCACAATAACAAAGACAAGCCTGGTCTAGTCATCATACAACAGCACAATATAACTTGTGTATTGTGTACATTTGAACCATAATGATAACAATAGTACGAGTAATAACGGTAGTATATTTATAATGTCTAATAACGATATACTCAAGTAATACAGTTGAAACGTATCGAACGAGCCAACGAGCAATAAGTCAAAGTAAACAAAAAGATTGATAACACACAAAGAGAATATATTGATAACATAAAAGTGTAATATACATTGACTTTATATACATTCCATATTCCCATTCGTATTCACATATACTCAAAAGCATGGAGTCGTGGGAGTTGGAAGTTGTAAGATAACAGCAGTAACAATGGGCGATATATAATAAAATAGAATACAATCCAACGTTGCATTGAATGGAGAGTATAAGCGTGGGCTTAATTTATAGGTACATACATTCGATACAGGTATTTTTGTGTAAAATAGTAGTACTATAGTTGTTATACTAATATACATAAATACAGCGGTAATCAAACACACACAGTTCATACAGAATAAAAATAAAAGTTGACTTTATGCTTTCTTTATCCATCCTTTGACACTTTCTCCCTGAAAAAGCGTGTACAATAATAATGTGCATGCATGCACATATTTTTTCATTTGTTGTAAAAGACAAAATTCTTCTACAAAAGGGTTGTACATTTTACATCCACTGTATGTACAAATTACAAGTATTTGGCCAATAGCGAGGACACCATAACACCGACAAACATTGTGAGAACAGATGCATTAATCACGACGGACGACGATGTTTGTCTTTGGAACTCGCGACAATTCTTCAAGTATGGACCGATACAAGTTGAATAGGCGATGGCGTATGGCACGTGGGTTTGCTCATGAACTCCATACAGGAGATGAGCCATTGGACCTGAATATTTTAACAAAGGAAAAAACATTTTTTAAACGTAAAAAATTGGCGAATTTGGTATGTTGAAGAAAATCAATATTTTTCCTTTAGAAGATAACAGCTGTTAGGAGCCTTTTTTGTTAAATTGAATGCTTTTTGAAGGCATCTAGTGCAAACCGAAGAATTGACATTTTCTGGCATTTCCAAGGATGTGCAGCAAGGATCAAATTTAAAAAAGAACAGATGACGGGGAAAAGAGTAAAACATATCAGGGAAATGCAGAAATGGGGCTCGTGCAACTACTTTAAAATGAAAAATCTATCCTCTGTCCTTCAGCGGATTTTTTAGGACAGATAAAAGGAGGATGGAGAAAGAAAAATAGGGAAAAGGCCGATTTTTCTTATGCTTTTCCCTCGTCGCCGTCTTTTCTTGTTTCCTTGTCGTGGCTTTCCTTACCTGAGGCATAAACAGGAACATCTTCCCCTCCATGAGTTTCCGAGTCCATCCAGAAGCCTGCTAAATGGGGCTCTTTCCTCAGAGAGGTTCGATTCACATTTTGTAATGTCACGTTGAGGTTTCGCCATGTGTGAGTGGTGGCACTTTTGTTCCTCAAGCTGTCGTCAACTTCCATGCGATGGTTCGTATATCCGGGTCCATTGATGTAGGATAGGGTTTCATAGGCAAATCCTTCGGGTGTCACATCTCCTATTCCTAGAAAACAGCAAAAGAACATACCATCAAACTAGATGCACCAAGTACAGTTGGATGGTCTATTTCGAAAATAGTTTAAAAGGTCAACGAGAAAACAGTCAAAACATTTGGTTTTCTGAATTCATATGATGGATTTCTACGTAAAATCTTTTCAATTTTTACGGTTTTATGCAAAGACGTCAAAGCACGTGAATGTTGTGAACATACAGTGCTTTGTGCTTTTGCAACAGTTTTGAACTTTGACCACTTTCGTCAAATCTAATTATTTAAAAAAGTCTAAAACTTCAAATGAGCGTCGGCAAATTTTCAGCTGGTATTACGTTTTCAAATTTTCTTCCAACCAGACCAGCCTAAAGTAAAATGTAAAGACAAAAAACTACAAAAACAAATATTGATACGAGTGAAGGCCTCGTATACTAATAATAGTAATAGTGGGTAATAGTAAAGGGACAGTATGAAATAAGAGTG
>JAQIVE010002843.1:0-18539 GCA_034698285.1 Sminthurinus bimaculatus | reverse complement strand
CGATCTGATCTCCTAGCGCAACACCTAAGACTTAATGGATTTTTACCAAATAATTTTTTTAAATTTTTCTCAACCTGAAGTAACTTTTTGGCTAATGCTTTGTAAGGATTTCATCGTTTGGGAGGTTTGAAGCACCCTAATGTATATTGTCTATAATAATGACGGTTGTCACATTAGCCATGTTTATCAAAGGAGAAAATATCTCTGTATTATAATGGTGAAACAAGATGTGAACTTCCTGCACCCATCAACCATCATACAAGTTATTTGATGTTTGAAATGAAACAGCGTTATTTTATTTATACTATTAATGCAGATGGAAGATAAAAGTTTAAATGCTGATAAGAAAAAAAGGGAAGTCCATCCAATTTAAGAATACAATAATGTTGAATATTGACTGTGAGTGAGTACATACAACATACACACATTATGTATATATATGATGATGACAAGCCTCTAAACTGTAAATAACGTAATAAATTATGAGCAGATTCCACGCCAGTCAAATTCAAATTCAAATCTCACATGCACATAGATTTACATCGGAGTTGAAGATTGGCAAAGGAACCTTTAAAGTCATTTTTCTCGATTGGAAATTGAAAAGACACACAAACTGATTAGGATTACAATAAATATCTGTGTAAAAACAAAATATCTTATACAGTATACAAGCACATATAATGCATACACATTGTCAGTTCGACTGAGGGAAACTGCTAAGTAAAATACTGCAACGCAGATACATTATAAAAATGATAGATATTATGTCAACTAGTATTATCTGCATATGTACAGTGAAATGAATGGAGGAAGATTTGCTAAATAGAATGTGGAACAAAGTACGATAGTTTTACGATACATCATCATCATATAATATATGTACATGAAACAGATAGAGATGTTTTATTTGTTTATTATATGCATACATATAAGCTAATTCATGCTACAGTCGTAGCTTACATGTTAGTTAAAATTAGAATTGTCATCATCGTGTAGTTTAACGTAATACATGAAATAAAATAGTAAAGAGTAAGTATAAAGTATAAAGAGGTTTTGGTTTGCCTCAGACTTGAGTCAGTCTCGGATTGGAGTTTGTGGGCATGCTCCCTCTTCTCTATTTACCAACTTTATTCTATACATTTTCCATAGATATTGTGCATTATAGACGACTCTTACAGCCTGGTGCTAGTAACTAGATAGAAAAATAATAATAATTGTAGAAACTTACATAATCACACTAAATAGTATGCATATGAATATTTAGTGAAGATATCTATCTATCTACACAAGACATATGCTTCACATTAGTTATCCACACACACACACACACACACACACAGTCCACAAAAGCTACTGTATCTAGTATCTATTCTGCATACAGCTAGTGATACTGCTAGCTGCTAGTAGATAGTTTTGCCACTGCTGTAAACACAGTTTCATTTCATGTGTGTGGCATGACTGGTAAAAGAGTTGCTCGCTCTCGTCTTCATTTTCTTTTCCTATGTTAGTAAGTAAGTTAGTATCTGAATTCCTGATGCAGAGTATGGAGTAGAATAGCTGAAATAGCTCATGCTGTATATACTATGTACTTTTGGTTCCATAGCTCATGCATATTACAAGTTTGGCTAACTTTGCCTTTGAACTGTGTGTGCATGCGATGCATGCTCCGTGCTGATGAGCTGATGAGCCATTCTTTTTTCCCTCGTAGAAATTCGCGATAGCAAAAGCGAGCGTACCAACCAACTCACAACAAACTGTACACAGTTTTACATACATTTACAGGACGGAATAATAATATGGTATGGGATAGGATAGGATAGGATAGAGTTGGACTTGGATGCTCACAGTCACATCACATCATTTCATATCACCTCGTCTTCGTACCGTCTCATCATACAATATCATTTCATAGGATGCAAGTCAAAGTCAAATCAAGTAAAAGTATTCCTATTGCTGCTAAAAAAAATTCATGGAAGAAGCAGCAATCCGCTTGACTCACATATTGGCAAGTTGTGTATGTGTGTGTGTGTGTTGTCTTTTTATTTATTTGTACAAGATATTTGCCCAGACGGTTAACAGAAAAGTGAACAGGGAACAGCAGACGACGGCCTGAAGTCGCTGTGAGTTGAAGTAGGTACGGAGAGCTCCGGACTCCCATCCTATTGTAAATATTGTACACTAAATATACATACACACTGATTTTTTCTGTATAGAATATGTGTAAGTGGTGAAATTGAGGATACGGTGCGTGTACATGTGTAATGTACAGTGTATAGTATTTGCATGTAGTACTGTGAGTGTGTGCACAAATTTTATTCGTGTAATCTCAATCTGTTGTCGTCGGTTGTGCTATATTTTTGCCACGATGATGACAATTTGCCAGAAATGTCTTTTAACAACGGCGGCTGATGTGAGCACTCTTTTTCCTCCGCAATATCCCAGTCAGCATCATCGTGAACAGCTGAGACTGAATGTGAATCTTGCTAGAATCCTTAGCACACACACTTTTGATCGAGATTCTAATTATTTTCTTTGCGCCGTTTTACAACCTTTTATCTTTTACACGCCAATAAATTGATATTTATTTTATATGTATTATAGATACAAAAAATAATCAAGTGTGAACCACAAGTTATACACTATTATCTAAACTCAATACTCATCAATAATAATTATTGTCTGCAATTCAAAATCAAAATATCTAGAATAATATTTATTTCTATACTCGTTCAATGTACATAGTTTGAATGTACAATGTACATGCACAAATATTTACAACAGCAACTTCAACCTCAAGTCAAAGTCCTATACAGAATTCCTATTCATATTCATGTGTATGCATCGTGTGTTTAGCCTCATTCAATTCAATTTATTTGTGCAACATTTATGAGTGTATGTATACATCATTAGCAGTCATATTTAACAGCTCAAAAAGAGTGCTCGAAAATAAGTGCATATTTTATTGTGCCTCAATGTAAGTAAATACATATACAATACACAGAAACAATTTTTTTGTTGAACCACTAACATAAACAACTTCAACTTGTGGAATATGTATGTGTATATATAGTTAATGTGTAGACTGTAGACTGTGTGTGTGTTGAATAATTGTGGATATTTGGTGAAAATTTTCGTGTTTGGAGATGCATCGCAATATCTCCAGTTTTCCACTTGCAAGTCAACGACGGCTATCATTAGTATATTAGCATTAACCGGCCTGCAATTATAAACAAGTCATTATAGTTATATGTATAATGTATATCCCATCGATATACTTAAATTATACTTTATAGTTAGTTTTGGTTGTTGATGTGCATGTGAGTAATATTTTCCTCGTGAATGGGAAATTGTGTGGAGAATTATAGTGAGAAAGGTATGCGTATACCTATGCTGAGACTGACAAATACAATTGACATTTGTAATCTTATCGACACCTCTACATATATACACACAGTCAATTTTAGACTGTATTAACGTTACCATACCTTTACACGGCAGTATTCAGTATAATTGCAGTTCAAGCACGCTATATACATACATACATATAGCAGTGTGTGTTCCAGGTAGAAAATTTGTTTTCAAAAACCCTTTTTACTTATTATCTTGTCAATTTCCTACTCTCTCTGTGACTCTGGCTCTGCATGTGTGTGGTGTGTGTGACTTCAACTTTAACTCTGATATTTTTTAGTGTAAATACAAAGTTCGTCTTCGTACTACGGAATTTTTTTTGTGCATGTGAGTTACATGTGAGTATCTTTATGGTATATTATATTGCAACGGCAACTATTTTAATATGACGGTTAACCAATTTATCTAATCTGAATCTACGCAGGATAATTGCAACTCGCACAAAATTCAGACACAAAAAATTCAACCCTTTTTCACGCATAAATATTCTTCCAGATATTTCATTTCGTTTTGATAATACACATGTTTAATACACATCGTGCCTTGCGGTGATCGCTATTAGAATACTGTAATAATGATAATATCATAGTATTATATCAGTTGGTAGCTCCGTCAGTTCATTCACTAGCAGTCCAAGTTGAAAAAACAGAGGAGCTTAAGAAAAGTGCCTGTGTTTGTATGTGTGTGTGTCTTTGTAATTCGAGCATGACATAAAAGTCTCGTGGATTGGACTGGATTGACATTGATTACATTACATGGATGCGTGTGTGTCTCAACGTACAATATTAAATACTATGGATTAAAAAAATTGTAGGTTGAGAAACTTGCGTGAGGATTGGAATTTTCCTGTATTATCTCTGAATTCTTTATTTTTTGCTCCTGTGCACGTTTTTCTTCTCGTTGCTCCTTTAAATCCATGTTTTATGCATAATATATTAAACCAGTGGTTAAATGACTGTTTTTTATGCAAATGCAATTTGCAATTACTGGTGATAAACTGCAGCTTTGACATGAAATTTTGTCATTTTAAGAAGTCAATATTTGAAATCAAATAGCATAATATTGAATGGATTTCTCAGCAGTAAATTCTTTTGAAGAAAAATCTGTTTGCATAAAGAATAAATATGATAGAAAAAATTCCAAGCATCCAGAAAATTAAACAGAGAAACTAATAGGGATATAATTGTAAATATTTGACAGAGCATTCAGCATTATTTATTTGCATAAGATTTAACATTTATTAGGCAATAATTCTACACGGTGCATTTAATACAGTTTGTATGTACTTTATTTTGTTGTGTTATTGTTGATTAAATATAAAATTTTCCCCTTTTCACTTTCAGCTCGTGGAGGATTTCCTAAGTAAAAAAGACGGTTTGAACAGCCTGCAGGCGGTCGCTGAAAAGCTAAAAGCGGACTGTTCGGAAGATGTGAAGAAGCAGATTGACGCCTCTGTTTTGACAATTCTCTCGGACTGGGAAAGTCTCGAGGAGAAAGTTGTAGTGCTCCGATTCCGCTTTGACAAGCTCTCGTCCATTTGGGAGAATTTACTTCCCCTTCAATCCAAAATCGACAGCTGGCTCAAGGTGGTCTATCCGCAGGCTGAGCTAGGAAAATCCAAGTTGAATGAGCCCGTGTGGGCTCAAATCGAGTCCGAGCTCCCGGCCATCGAGCAAGACATGATGACCGCTCAGAACTACGGGGGAGATCTCTGCTCCATCGTCTGTCAGAGTAAACTCGAAAGTGAAAAAGAGTTGGCCCGACAAGAACTCCCCGTCATCCTTGAGCTAGAGACTTCCTTGAAACAACTCCAGTACCTCAAATGCAGCTTGATTGCAGTCAACAGCCGCATTCATTCCCCGCAAAGTCAAGGCTTTGAGGAGGCAAAACAAACTTTGGCTGCAGTTTCACAGGTAAAAAACCAACAAAAATACTTGTTTTAACACTTTTTTCTCGCTGTATTATAGTTATTTAACCCTAATGTTTTTTTTGCCCCAGGAACTTCTGCGTGAGTCGGACGAGCCCTCGACCGCCGGCCTTGAGAGGAAGCATGAGCAGCTGATCCATCTTGGAAATGCAGAGGGCAAGATTAGGGCGGCTCAACTCACCTCCCCCTCCACCATTCCAGACTCTCAAGTCAAGGAAGTCCTTCAAAACTCCCGGTCCATGTTCCACGAAACCTTTATCGAGTACGCCAAGATCTGGAAGTATCTGTCTAGTCGGGAGGACACGCGTCATCTCTACGAAATTTGGCACAGCTACCTCCGGGAGGTGGAGGCCTACCTGTCCAACCCCATTCCCCCCACCAGGGAGCAAATGATCGAGGATCGCACCATTTGTCAACTGTACACCGAAATCATCCGGGAGCAACACGCGAGTCTCGCGGACAAGGACGACTATGAGCTTTTCTCGACCCTCCTCGAGCTTTACAATCAAGTTGAGAACCAACTGCTGGCCAGGGAGGACGAGATTGACAAGAGACTCGAGATTTGGAGAGATTTCACTCAAACGCAGAAGGAGCTCTCAACCTGGCTCAAGTGTATGGAGAAGGAGAAACGGGCGCTAGATCTTCCATTCTTACAGCTGAATAGACTGCCGGCTATCAAACTGAAAATTGAGGCAAGTTTTACAATACATTTTTTATTATTGTAATGAAACAGAAAATTTTTAAAATATGTAAAGTTTAATTAATTAAGAATTTTTACATTTTACTTTTAGAACCTAATTCAACGCTGTCCACAAGGCGAAGCCTTGCTGGAAAGTTACAAGGCAAAAAAGACTCCACTGATAGAGTTCAGTTCTCCAGAAATCAAATCGTCCCTTCTGCACGACCTCTCCTCCAGCACGGCTAGATTTACCAATCTACAAGCTGCCCTCAGAACTTGGTTGGACCATGTCAATCGAGGTAACGTTTGATTTAATTTTGGAGCATTTTTATATGCTTTTTATTGGCTAATTTTATATGTACATGCTAATTTTTGTCGTTTTTTGTTGCAGTTCAATCCATGAATCAAACATTCCAGGAGAACTATGAGAGAATCGTTAGTTTACTTAATGATATAAGAGACGACTTCCGTGATACTAGAATTCCTTCGACCTTTTCCGAGCTTAGAGAATATGTTAAGTTACTTAAGGTGAGAAATTTTATTTGAATTTTAAAGCTTTATTTCAAAACTTCATAATTTCAAAATTTCCTAATGTTTAATTTTCCCCCTGTATATAGCAATTAATTGATCGTGCTAACAACGTTCAACCGAATCTCGAGCAGATTCAAGGTGCTTTAGAGGAAATGAAGTCCTCCATTAGTCCGACGGATGTGCGGATTCTAAGTCAAAAAATCTGGTCACTCTCCCAGCAACGCATCGACATGACCAACACCTTGCTGAACAATCTGTACAACACTGAAGAAAAACTTGATCTCATTCCCACATTTGATAATAGGTAAAAGAATAATCATCACATTATTTGTACACCACAGTATTATACACCACCAAAGAAAAATGTCGAATTTAATTATTAATTGTTGATCCAGTGAAATAAATAAATTGTATTTTATACCTTTTTTTAGATGTAAAGTATGGATTCAGTGGGCGGATGGAATGGCGGATAAGTTGGAGAATAATGTCTGTCAAAATCTTAACGACTACATATCCTGGTTCGACAACGACTTCTACCCCGAGTTGACCTCCAAGAACTCCACCTACGACCAAATCCAGAGCTCCGGACAGGAAATTGCCGAGATGACCACTGGCAAGGAGAAAAAGGAGATTTTGAAACTACTCAAAGATGTCAAGAACAAATGGGCGAATCTCAAGGACGCTTATGAAAACAAGCGAGACAAGGTTCAAAATCTCAGCGAGGTATGTGTATAAATTATCTTGCTTTTATAAAAAATGCACCATACTTATAAAATGATATGAGCTATAATACAGTCTTAACTTTTTTCTCTTTTATTTAGTTAAAACATCAGCTAGGCGTCCGAACAGCCGAGAGCATCAAGAGACTGCAAGCGTTACAACCAAGTGCATCATTCCCGATCCACTTCAATGAGTTTTCGTTGGAGTCGATCAACAGCACTCTGCGGACTCAGGAGGCTGACCAGAGGAAGTTGAACAAGGAGAGTAGTGAAATCAACGAGATTCTCAATTTGGGTGGAATGGCCTCCGATGACTGTGATAATTTCAAGATGCTCCAAGACGCACATTTCATCCGAAGTACCGTCGGAAATCTTCAAGATTTGTAAGTTCAAGAAAGATTTTAAACTTTCAACTCTGTTCTTTTTCATCTCTGCATCATTTTTCACAGCATTTACTTAACATCTACTTTTATGCATTTCCCTTTAGCTGGAAACAACTGTTGGCTGCCTACAACCAGCGAAAGCAAGTGCTCGTGAGACTCACGGGCGACTGGGGCAAAATGATTGACAACTGTGAAATGTACGAGAGTCTCCTGTCTCATGTGAGCCAAGAACTGAAATCCATCGAAAGTATCGCACCCTCTGAATGTGAAACGGCTCAGCTCGAGGCTCAAACTACTAAACTAGAGGTAAATAATGCTGGAGCAAAAACTCAAAAACTACACATTTTTTGCACACAAATAAGTATATATCTATACATTTTTACATTTTTTTCCACTCGTTGACAAGCATCTACGTAAGTGCAGCGTGTGAAGTTTTCATTCCAGTCAAACTACTGCAAAAAATGTTATTACGATAGTTTCCCCTTCTTCTTGTACCTACCTTTGTAACTTTCGCCTATTTACGTGTATTTGTATATGTATTTACAAGTCGCAGAACAAAACTGAGCGGACGAAAATAGGCTTGGGAATTTTTTCCCCAAATTGTTTTGAAAATTTCAAGAGCCAAGCAAGCAACAGATTTGCTTTTGCTTTCCTATCTTTTGCCTGTACGTTTCATTCATTTTGCCACCCTGTACATTTTACATGTACAATATGTTGTGTGTATAAATGATATAGATAAAGACTATTGTAAAAAAAAGCTTGGCACAGACTCCGAAAAGAGAAAACCACACAAACTCTTAACTTTTATCTGTTTTGAATAAATCTCTTATGCCTTACGTTTTACACTATTGCTTTCGTATTTTTGGTGCTCGTATTAAAAAATTGTCGTAAATTATACGATATTGTGAAGTGAGTCAAATGAAAAGAAATGAGAATGTTCTCTGGTGTTTATTGCAGGAAATATCACATTCCCTGACTGCACTGTCACCAGGAATCGAGGATTTCCGCAATGACTACGTTTTCCTCATCCGGGAGATCAACACCGAGTCTCCGGGAAAGTTGAGTCCCAGAGTCAAGCAGATTATCTCCGACTGGCATATCCTGTGGAAGAGCGTCGTGGGGCTGATTGAGGCAAGGAAAAAATCTCTACTCCTTAGCCAATTCCTTGATTCCTATCGGGTGGCTGACAGTCTTCTTCAAGAGCTCAGTGAGAAGGTGAGGAAAAATTGGGCATGTGACAAGAGAAGTCTAGATTAAGAGAGATTGGAAATTTCCAAACCTCTCATTTCAATTTCTCCCCAATTTTCATTCTCTGAGAAAATTTTAATTTTTTTCCTTTCCAAATTTCAGGCAAAAGAATTACAGCGAGTAAAAGACTACGAACCAGAGGAAAGAAAGACAGCCTTGCAAGCCCTAAAAGAGGAGTCAAAGCCGTTGCTAGATCTAGAAAACCATATGAAGGACAGTGGAAGTCTCGCCATTGAATCCGATGCCTATTTGACTGAAGCCGTCAATGAGAAGCTAAATGACTACTTGAACAACAAGGAGAAGATGGAGAAACTGTTTAGCAAGCTAAAAAAGGAAAACAATAAGAAGGTAAAAATGTGTACACTGTACACTATACATTATGAAATTATAAGTTAGTGCAAAATGCATTTTAATGCCAACTTCAATGTCCAATTTAAATGATTTAAAAAAATCACACAGTTACAAAAGAAGGAAGAGATCGACAGCTCAGTTCAAGTCAAAACGTGGCCAGAAGAAGACTCAATCGGTGTCCAAGTCAATACATGGCCAGTGGAGGGAACCTTTGTTCTGGAGGAGAAGAAGACTGTTTCTAGTCACCTTGGGCAGGCTCCAGGAGCCCTCATCCCGGGAATTCCATCGATAATTCCAGAACTGGTCGAATCTCCACCTGAACAAGTTAAAGCAGAACCTGAGCCCGAGCCAGAGCCAGTGCCCTTAACTCGAGCCAACATATACGCCAAGGAGCTGGACAAGGCCATTGAAGACACTTTGAAGAACATCAGTTTGGTGGAGGGAACTTTGGCCGAGAAATCGACCAAGGCCAAGAGCAATATTAATCGTCAGAATGTAGTACGTACATACACATGCATACATACATGGATAAGAATTAAATACATAAGAGATAAAAGCATTTTTGATGTATGCATGTATAATTTATTTTTAAATTTAATTCTGCGTTCACAGTTAACCTATTTAGCAGCATCTCAATCCTCCATCGACATGGTTCTCCACCTCCATCGTCTTCTCCAGGAGGACACAACATTTGAGCTGAGTCCGAGTAAAACGGCGGAAGTAGAAAAGCTGGGACTAACTTTCCAGGATGTCGAGGGCAGAGCAAGATTGTACGGTCTGCAATTTAGAGAGTCGAGTCCATCCCGTGCCACCAGCGTCGTATCTTGTCCAGTATGTTCTCCAAAGCAGCGGGGATCCTGGGACAGTTTATTATGGCGTCTTGAGCAATGGCTCACTCATGCCGAAGTTACCTTAAAGAAGGCTATGAGATCTAGACCTTCAACGAACCTAGAACACCTGGAAGACTCCATTTTAACTCACAGGGTAAGTTTTACAGTACAATGCAATAAACAACCTTTTATTTTTGTAGTACATGTATTTCTTTTGTTTCTGTACTAAATTCCATTTGAATTGTATTAATTTATTCGTAGGATCTCTTATTGGACTTGGACAGTCATCGAAGTCTAGTCAATGCTCTTCAAGGAGTATCTCAACACTTGAATGAGCACGACAACTCCATCCCTGAAGGCATTGAGGATTTTGATGGGCTCAAGAAACGACTGACCAAAACACTCGAGGCCTGGAAGAAAGTTTGTCATAATGCAGGTAATTTAATTTTGAATGACTATCTCTGTCTGTTTCCTTGCTATGAAAGATTTTGGGGCTAACATTGAAAAATATTATACTCATTTTTGTCTCTTTTATTTCAGCCACTTGGCAAGCCAGATTACAAATCGCCCTCATTGAAGTAAGCCGAATAGTTTGATTTTAGCTAATAATACATAATGTGACTAAAATATCTAAAAACGACTGGAGAACTAATAACATTTTAATTGATGCACTTGTTAGAATTCCGACTTCCACGAAACGATCCAAGAATATCAGGAATTTGTGATGGAGGCCCAAGATCAAGTTGAAGGTTTGGAGCCCGTTGACCTTTCTGATGGTGAAGATGTCAACACTACAAAACTAAGACATTTCAAGGAGCTCCGAGACAGAATATCGAGAAAGGAGCCAGAGCTTCGCACCTTGAAAAGAACGGCGGAACAACTCTTTGTGAACCCCAAAACGATCGAGAAGGGGAAATTGGACGAGGATGAGGATGCGGAGCCGTCCGGTTCAGTCTTCATTACACCAGAATGTGAAAGAATTCTCGAACAAATCACGCAACTAGTCCAACATTTATACTCACTTCAAAGAGTGTGTGAAGCCTATGTGCAGTATTTTTCAAATTACGAAGATTTGTCCTCTGAAACTAGAACTTTACTCCACCTTTCCGAAAACGTAAGAGAATCCTATTCCATTTTCCATTTTATGCAATATAACAATAGCTCATAACTCATATAATATAAAACATCAAAATGATAGTTTGGTTCTTATACATAAGTACTGCATACCAGTTAATGATTTCGAAAAACGACAACTAAATATGCATCAGGCTGCAAGAGCGCTAACAGTCGCATGTCGCATGTAACATTGTGGTTAAAACTAATACTGCTTGAAATATCATAATTATTTGGTTTTTATAGTTGTTGTACCTATAAAAGACACAACTTGCGTATATGTATATTATCATAATATTTTTTATTTCTTTAAAAACTTTACTTTTCCCTTTTAGCTGTTTTTCAGTTGTTGCTTGTCAATGTGCTTGAAATGCCTTAACATACTTAAAGAATTAATCCGAGACTTAACTCTTACCTGAATTTTAAACTAATTTTATAAACCCCCATTTTTATTTTGACTCTATTTTTGTTCTAGAATTTATATGAAAACAAACTGACTTAACCCATTCATTTCCCTAGATTTTCAAAATTTTAACGTGACTTTTGTTTAAATGGAAATGAATAATTTACTGAAATTAATCAAGTCGTTCTAAAATTGTAAATGTAAAAGAGAATTGCCTAGATGTATTTTTTTATAAAACAAACTTTTCGACAAAAACTGAACGTTGCTTTTCTTCTGCTCTATCTTTCTAAACTCTGCACTTTCTATTTCTCTGCTGTCTTCAGAATAATTTTGCCAGTTTTTATATATCATATTATGATTTTCATTTATTTATTTTTTTATCATTTGTTTTTTCTCATAGATTCTCGACGGTCGCAGTAGTCCTGCACGAAGTGCCACACCACAGCCAATAACTTCTCACGACAAGTAATTATATTGTTACATATAAATACATATCTACTTTATCTTTAACTAAATAAATTTGTAGTCCATCTTACATCTACTGGTCTGGTATCATTTATCTCCTTATGGCTCAGCTTCAGGAAATTGAAAATGCATAAGTGTACTAACGAAAGTACAAAAAAACGTTTTGTAGAATACCAGTATACAGAGGACTTTGTTCGCTTTTATTGTTTATTTTGTATCATATGCGTCAATTTTTTAGCTGCATACATTTTTATAAATTACCATGTTATAATCAACTGAAAATTAATAGGGATCTCTCAATTTTTTTCCCAATTGTAGTAATACTGGTGGTTCGGCCTTGGTGCGAGGAGGTCGATTTGTCCAGCGTGTATTCCGAGCTTCCCTGCCCATTCAAGCCCTTATTATTTTACTTTTGGGAGCTGCCTCCTTAATTCCATACGGAGAACAAGACTACTCGTGTACGGCCGCTAATACCTTTGCCAGGTCACTGGAGCCCATGCTCCAATATCCAGATGGACCACCACCAATTTAACCATTTAAAACCATCTTAAGTCTTGAATATTATAAAATTATGACTTATTACTCAACCAGAAACTCAAAAAATATTCTATACTGATATGCATGTATACTTTTAAAATTATATATGGTTAAGACGAAAAAACTGACTTTATACCAGCGCATAATATTTTACTAAAACTTTTTCATTTGCACGCGATCAAGATATTGCGCTCATAAATATATGGAGCATTATAGTCAACGAAAACGAACCTTAACGTTATAGTATATTCGTTTAACTGTATTAGTATTTGAAAAGACTATATATTATTATGATAATTAAGTAGTTTTATCAGTATACTATTGTAATAATTATGAATACCTATATATGATGATCACGATTAGTGTGGAGATTTCTTTTGTGAATCGACAATCTTTGTTTTAAAAAATACTGTTATAGGTATTCTCCTCGTGTACCTTATCACGTAATTGCCTTTCATATTTAAGGAAGTTGTTATACCGTCACTCGTCACCATAGTACAGTGACTTGAGTGATGACAAGATCGAAAAATACATTATCGTCAATACATAAAAGTACAGGAAACTGTTATAAGTTATAACGATTTATCATATTATGCATGTGTATAGAGATCGAGGTTCTCCTTTTTTTAGTAGTTTACATTCTTTCATGATGTATAGAACATTGAACTTTATTTAAAATGGGTAGAAAAAAATATATATCTATTATCTACTATAAAAAATATTGAATGAAATAGAAAACAAATTATATTACAATAATTATTAACGACACATCAACTCGCCGTAGGTATTGTACCTTTGCGATATTTATCGACGAGATAGCTTGAAAACTTGTGACTTGAAAATGATGCTTTAAATGTTTTTACTATGGTAACTATTCAACTATTTCAATATGTTACATACTATGTATGACAAAGGTGTTCTGCAAACTCACATCTGACTGTAGACTTGGGGGTTTGAGAAAAATTAACAATTTTTCTCAAATCCCAAAATCCATAGTCTCAGATTAAAACGGTTTGTAGAAAGTTTCTAATTTTATCTTAGCTTAGAAAAAAGTATTGGTTATAGGTATAATAATATAAGAAGCATATTATTAGTTCTCAAAAGTATCTAAAAAAAGTCATATAATATTGTTAAAAACTACAACACTTACCAAGGTGCTTTACTACAATAGTGAATTAGTAATAACTATATACGTATATATATATAATCTTTTAAGCCTCTTAAATTATATAAGCCAGACATGTAGGAATTGAGTTAAATATGAGCTAAAAATTTATCTTTACTTAGAAGTTAGAAATGAACTTTATATTAGTTAGTTGGTATGTTTTAATTCTTGAAAATAATTATAGGTACACTGTTATGTGTAGATGTTATGGATACACTGTAAACTAATGAATCAATTATGTATTTAGTGAATATTCTTTCTAGAGTTAACTGTAATGTTAATATGTATGTCTGCATCAAATCGAATGCGTCATTATAAGCATACATAATATTATTCTGGATATTGGATATCATTACCAATATATTATAGTTATTTTTCGTTACAAAATTAGTTTATGTAATAATATAATATAGACAAAATGCGACAGCTTTAATGTATTTATGTGTACGAAAAGTTATATCAATATAATATCCCTAACTATTGTATTCATGTATTCATTATACTAATTAGCAAAGTTTGTTAGATTCAATATTACAGATTAAGTGTTGATTCCTTATTCTTGTTCTATCATACTATCATGTATTAAATATATTGTGTAGAACTTCTATTAATTGTGGCAGTTTGCCACTGACAATAAAAACCCAAAAATTTGTTGCAAAATAATTTTATCTAGCTACATTTTAATCGAACTTCATGTCACTTCATACATACATGCACAAGTACACCTAAAATGCAGCAGTCGCACGTTGCATCTATGTGCTTGAATTTTATGGAGCAAATAATGCAGTAATTGATTCTGGATAAAAGTGAAAGCGGCCTCAATTGTACAATGCAGTGGAGAAAGTCTACATACTCGAAACTGACTGTCAGAAGATTAAAAACGCTGATAAAAATCGGAAATACTTAAAGGCATAGAATAAAATAAATTTTCACTGTAAAGGCATAGAATAAAATAAATTTTCACTGTAAAGGCATAGAATAAAATAAATTTTCACTGTAAAGGCATAAAATGATGGTCCATGCATAAACGGTATGAGAACTTACAACATTTTCATTGTTTTGAAAGATGACAGGGCTTGTGGGACAATAATATTGTGTGTATAAACGTACATAGCCATAATGTGAGGTTATATTATAACCTCACACTATGTACATTAGTCAAAATCTCTCTATTCCAGGCTACCATTTCTCGATAAAAATTTCAAAATTTATTACTAAATAAAGTATATTATGCGTGGGGAGTTTTGTTACTGAACCCGATTTCGACGGGAAGAAATCTGAGAAATGTTGACAGTGGGTGCCCACCTGGACCTTTTCTTATGATGTAAACATTTTTAACTTATAACTGTATACTCTAAAGTAGTAGTTGCAGTAAAAATGAAGATTTCATGGAAAAGTGAACTGAAAATCAACCTTTACGTTTTCAAATAAAGATATATTATTGCATGTTTACGAAAGAAATAAAAGTATTAGCTGCATTCCCATTCACCAGTCTTCTACCATATAATCCATAATAATTATGGACTGTTGACAAACTGACTTTGCAGAAAAACGTTTGCTGCAAAAGTGAAATTCCAAAACCAAAAAAACTGATAGTGAGATGCAAAATGCAAAGTACCGAAAGTATTTAACTCATCCGAAATCCGAATATGAACTTGAATCTGTAAGCTCTCAGTTGATAGACACTTATTATTACTTATTAAGTACTTCTATATGCCTGGAATTACAATGGCGGTTGTGACGTTTGACTGAGTTTTTTACGTAAAAATTGTAACATATATTTGCGGTCAGTCTCAAGTCTGAAGAAGAGTTTCGAATACCCTTTTAACTTAATTGACATGGTCTAAAGATAGACTTTGGCCACCATACTGCAAATATTAATCTGGTGTATCATGTATCATGTATATGAAGGCCTTTTTATTGTCCCTGCTAAACCTAACGCACGAATGAATGAATAATGAATGAAGGACGAGAAGGGCTAAAAGCCAAAACCAGTGCCTTCTCCATTCTCATAAAATGCAACATGCAACGCAAGAATGACAAAATAATATTATGTATTAAGTATGATAAGAGAAAAGGCACATAAAATATAAGTTAAATATGTACTTACTAAGAAGGAGAAACAACATTTGTGCCCGATTTTCATAATGCTTGAAAATATTTTACTTACCTGTATTTAATTTTTAAAGTAGATAATATTTTTTTAAAATATTCGAAAGCAAAGCTTTTTTAAGTCCATGCAGATGTAAAAGAAGTATGAAGTAAGGAAAAAATAACAAGTGAGAAGCCCTTTTCGCTTTATCTCCTTTAGAAGTATGTATGTACTTGTTTGTACACGACTATGTATTTTCTGTATAGGATATAGCCAATGGTATACTGTATGTACACAGGAGACGAGTCCTATAGTGATGATTTACAGCCTTATGCGTTATAGTATGTACATGCATAGAAAATAAACGCGGGATCGCTTTTGGTTGACCGTTACTTTTTCTTCTCGTTAGTTGCATTCCGTCGCCTGAGTGTGAGGCTGCCCATACCAAGTTTCTATTGGAAAAAAAGTATCAAAATTAACTTTAATTGCTGTCACATTTGTCAAATCAATCATTTTACACTATACATATCCAACTTTTGACATTTTACTCTTCGTTCATACACTTTTAGTGATTGTGTCAAGAATTATTAACTACTCAAATTATCAATAAAATAACAAGTGAAAATTTTAGATTTTAGACGTTAGACGTTACAAGTTTTCTTCTGCCTCTTGAAGGTTTTTTGGACGTATTGAGTCGTGTATACGTATTACGTACATACTCAACCGAGTTTAAAGCTACCCATTGTGTTTAAATAAAAATTAATTTGTTATCCAACTAGTTCTTTACGTAAGTTGAATAGTCGTATAATCATTAGTTTAATATAATGTTATATTATTGAATTGTTTGTACGATGACAACAACCTTCATACTTTGTAATTTTATGTACTTACATGAAACAAAAAGAAAATTTTGATTTTTTCTGCATGTAACTTTGTATCTACTATCTACTTCTGATATCTATAAGTCATAAGTGCTTTAATATACGCTATACTCATTCTTAAGCTCTTATTCTTACATGTTTTTCTATATAATATATAATACAGAAAAATGTTTGTAAATATGATGATGTATTACTATTATATTATCACTATGTTACTCATGTATTATGTGTGTATTCCTTTATGGTAAACAGGATGGATGAACGTGAGGAGTTAAACGCTGTTGTTGAAGCATCCTGGAATGCTCTTATTAGTATCTGGAGGACTCATGGACATAATGAAGAGAGCATCAGAAATAGAAAGCAAACTGTCGTCAAACATGTCAAAGTACTTTTACATTATAAGCTTTTGTGAATTATAGTCAATTATTGTACAGACCTAACTTAAGACTTATATGAGTGTAAAATATGATGTGGTTATGTATTAAGGAAGTATTATCAAGCTATTTTGAAAGGAATATTTCTACTAATAATTTTTTTTAAATTTCTTAGGTACTCTTTGATGAAATGGTAACAGAGGAGGAGAGGAAGTCAGCGGAGAAGCGGGAGACGATCCGACTGTTGGTTATTGAAATAGTTCAGCTCTCTACAGATTTATCCATTGAAGCTAATGTTGATTCTTACTCTGAAAGTAACAACAATGGCAAGACATTATTAGCACAAGTAGCTGAGTTAACCAAGCAAGTTGAGAGTTTGAGGGCTCAAAAGAAGATTCGAATGGCCAAATATGATTATTTACGAGATCAGGAGAAGGTGTTGATAGAGGAAATGCAAGAACCTGCAGCCGTTATCGAATTTTCTGGTATCCCAAATGATGACCAGGTATAGTAGTAGTAGTAGTAGTAGTAGTACTACGACCTTTATTAATTTCAATTCCTCATAGATTATAATTTTTCAAAAACTATCGTTCTTTTACATTTTATATTAACGAGTTACAGCTTTGATGTGTATCATCCAGCTCTTTATATTTAATAATATATAACATAATATACACACTATAAATACTTCCTTTATTACGTAGAATTATTTTATTTTATTTTATTTATATTTCATATAACTAAGGTCGCGGAGCTTGAAGGCGTTGTAAGCTATTGGAATAAGGAGAAGCTTCGAAGACAAAGGGTCCTTGAAGAACTTCAAGCTTCCATCGGTCCTCTTTTTAATCAATTGGAGAGATCACCCTCCAACTCCATTGAACGTCTTGTTGTTTGTCCTACTACTCCCTCTTTGACTACAAAGAATATTGAAGATTTCCAAAAACTATTAACCTCACTTCAGGCTCAAATCAAAGCAAATGAGGAGGAAACTGCAATACTCTGGACGCGTATCACTGAATTATGGAAACGATTAAAAACTTGTGATGAATATCGTGGCTCTTTTGAAAAAGCAATGTCAGGTTGCAAACCTAGTATTATCAAAGGGGTAAGGGTTTATAAAGTTAAAAAAATATGCCTCTCATCGTTTTAAATTTCAGTTGGTTATTTCTCCAATTTCATAATAATGTTTTTTTACACATTTTTCATTGTACCTACAATTTACCTAGTACACAATATATTATGCTGTTGACATTTTGTATTTTGTTTATTGATGCTTGATGTCATTTCATTATTGCAGCTTCGTACTGAACTTGCCCGTTGTGAAGAAGAAAAGCGAAAAAATCTTCAGTCATTTATTGTTGAATTAAGACATGAACTAGTGGAATTATGGCAACAGTGTTTCCTATCGGAAGATCAAAAACACGAATTCCAGG
>JAQIVE010002842.1:0-18546 GCA_034698285.1 Sminthurinus bimaculatus | reverse complement strand
GTATGTTCCGGTTGCTTTGCTGGCACGTGCATGTATATTTAGTATTAAGATACTGTCCTTTTATGAAAGGAAGAAATAAATGCATAACTATCTAGGTGTAGGTGTATTTTCTGATCTATTATCTTGACAGTATTGATTTAAATATTATTATAGTTTCATGTCTCATAGACTGATGCATAAAAATCTTGGTATTTTCAATGGATAATAGATAATATAACAAGTAATTATTATTAATAATATTACGAATACTGGATTGCCCGTTCTTGTGACGGAGAGCAAAATACACATAAAATGAGCCTCTTGGGTAAATTTATGGAAAGACTTGCAGACTGACTAACTCGTTAATGTCTGCATTGTTTGAACTGATGTGTTTCATTGTTTCCCGTCTGTTTCTGTTCCATCCTGGTCTGTGCATCCTTTGTACTTTGTACAGCATTAGTTTTGATCGTTCCCCCACATTAAAATAGTTAAATAGGAATTGGAGTAGGAATTCAATACATATGTATGCATGTATTTTATGAATTATTCAGTTCACTGGCAGTTTTATGTTTTGTTATTGGTATTTTAAAGTTTAGTTTGGTTTGGTTTCTTCCCTTGTACTTGTACACCCGTATTTTACAAAAACTACAGCATCATCATTATGAAATTGTAGTGTTTGTATCATCATTATGAAATAAGACTAACTATGTAATAATATGCATTCTGTACACAGGTATTTATTTTTCCTTTTTGTAGAATAAATAAGTTTGCTGTTCCTAATGTTCCTATACATTATACAGTTTTTACATACACTATATAGTCATATGAGTATAATGTGGGCAATTAAAATGTCTGGTAGAACAAGTGTCAGGTTGCAAGTTTTAAAATGCTTAGTAGTTAAAAGGATAATTTTAAAGGGAAGCAAGACTGCGAGATGATAGTGGTGCATAGGGATTATGCATTTTGTGCATATTTATTGCCCAATGCATTATTTATCATTTAACAACGAAGGTTACCTGTATGCTGTATGATTGATACATGTATGTATTATAATATATTAACCTCCAGTTGTGCCTTCTTTTGTCAGACTATTATAGAACAGTATGTGCAATGTGCATCGTTTTAGTTTGGTGGAGTGGAAATGCTGCTACTTGAGTGAAAAACTGATAAGCAAATGTCTACAGTAGTTAGTAGTTACCCATACTCAGCTTGCTCACACTGCTCTACACGAATGCACACATGCATAATGCATAATATGTAAATAAATACAAATTTGAATCCTGTATTTAATACGCACATAATTATAATTAGCTCAAGTATGGTGGCACTCCAACATGTTTCATTCATACTATGCATGTTATTTAAATAAATATTATATTATGTATTATGAATAGCTACACAACTTCACTTAACGTTGCATTATATAAATGACCAAAAACACTCCACACTGCTTTACTTTCAACAAGAAAAATCTCTAATACATTTCTCATTTATTCTTGATCGATTCTATGTACCAATACGAATACCAAAACTTGTATGTATTTTTTTCTCAGAGAAGCAAACTCATGTTCCATTTAAAAAAAATAAATATAATCTACCTAAAACATACGTGTAAGATATGCATGTATGCAGTGATAGGGTATAAAACGACTTTTGTGCTTTTGAGTAAAAATGACTCGGATGTCTTTTATTTAGTAATTTATTTATATAATTTGGCAAGTAAGATCCCTGTATCCACAGTTTAATATAACGTATAATATGCAATATGGATGTAATCTGGTTTGGGAATGACTGATATTTTCTCGGCGTACATTTGCCTATAGACTACAGACGCGCATCATATTATATTTTAGGATTGATGTACAGTGTTTAGTGTAAACTGTAAACGTTTCTTGTTTCTTAGCTTGTCTGTCTGTATATTTGTCTTAGTTTAGAAAGAAGTTGTAGTTAGTAAATAGGACTCGTTTCTATACTAGTCTAAATACATGGAGCAAAAACTTACAATTATACACTAAAAGTTGACTAAAAACTGGCTATTATTGATTATTCAAGTTTTCAAAAATAAAATACTTGACTGACTGATCGAGTTATCGTTAGTATTTAAAAATTAGATGAAAATTGGATAAATCTTCGTATTCGGCTAGTGTGCGTACAATGTACAATTAAGCTGCATAACTCTCTTCGGAGTTTAGCAACCTAGCCTGTGTCAAAAAATCGGACTTTTGCCATGTAATAGCTTAGTGCACAATATCATGTGCATCGTAAATCTAGTCTCATCTCTCATCAATTTAACACGAGGCTGTCTCTTCATATCGAAATAATATGCGTGTGCGTACATTTTTAGAAACGATAATAATATGTATCATACTATGCTGTATGATAAATGGGTTTTTAAAGTAACAACACAATATAACTTGTAAGACTCGAAGTCTGAAGTGAAGGACGTACGCAAAAGCTTAATTTCTTAATTTTCATGATTTTATAAAAATAAAAAATACACAGATAGTTTAAAGGGAAGAAGGCACGCCATTCAAAAGTGGCGATGAATTTAAAAAGTAAATGATAGGTTACAATTTTTTACAATTATGGAGGTGACAGAAAAGAGGATTGGTTTGCTTGCATGGTTTATTGGTGTAAACAGAATGCTCATAAAGAAATGGTATATGTATGAGGAAGGTGCATTTTATCATTTATTCTATATATTATGTATGCAAAATATTATCAGGTATGCGGCGTGCCTATACGTTTAATACAAACTTTGATGCATATATGCACAGAATACGGAAAAATATACTGTATATTTCTCTTCGCTATGCACATTTTAACATTATCAAGCTGATACAACATCCAAAAAGAACCAATTTACCTTCAAAGTTAGTAATCATAGTCCATGTTGCATGTATCATGTATGCATGTACATTGTACATCCAAAACAACCAATAATACCAAAATGTGCAGACAAAAATGCGCGTCACTGAGCAGTAGCACTTCACACTCCACAGTGAAACTAAACCCATGGTAATGGTACAGTAGGCTCTTGTATGTATGTGCTTGTTATATGTAACATTTACTAAAAATATGCCAATGTATATTGTTTTGAATGTATTCCTATTAGCTATTGCGTTCCCATATTATTTTATGTTCCATGATGGTCTACTTACGTATGGGAATCTTTGTACTTTACATATTCTATTTTTCAGAGTTATAAAATAAAGATGAAGAATTAATAGTGGTCCAAGTTCATAAAAGTGGTGGCGGTGATGATTGTAACTATCTGTGCCTTCCTATGTACATAGGTACTAATGTGTCTATGTTTTTAATGTGTATTTGCCATGTGCATGCAATATGTAGGTGCATGTATTTACTGCATCAAATGTAATTTATACTGCATGTACGTAAATACAGCATTAGATCATCGTTGTTCGTACTCCGAAGGTTAGAAGATAGTTAGTTATTTAGTCAGTCAGTCAGTCTGTCTGTGGTATCCGTAGTAGTGAGAGTATAGACTGTGGAGACTTTGGGAGAGTGTGCATGCATTTGTGTTTGTGTTTGAATGTGTGTTTGTCTGTGTGGTGTGGGCAAGACACATTGCGTAGGTTAATAGTTAATAATATTTAGATATATAATAATATGCTCTCTCTGTAGGTCTCTATTTGTGCCTGTATGTTTAACAGTGTTGCTCGTACGTACTACGTACGAACGTTTGCTAGTTACACGTAAAGACTAAACCTAAAGCAAGAGTTATACTTTGTGTCACTATATACTTCTCAACTCAATCTCATGCAGATTTGTACCTACATCCTTGAACGAAAAACAGTAGAAGAACGTTGTGTTCTCCCTGAGATTGCAGACAGGGCGATCTAAGGAAACGTTTTGTTTATCCTTATTTTTTGGAGTCACTCTGCTATGGATCTCTTTTAGTTTTTAACTTTTTTTTCTTGAAAGTATTTGAATATCTTGCTGTCAAGAAGAGGGCAAAATATACATATTTTTACGCTTATTACTCACAATTTCTTTGGTCTCAAAAGAGGTTTTGCCATAAAGTCACTCAAAAATAGTATTTATCGACTGCTCCTGAGAATTGAGAGAGAGATAGAATTAGAGAGAATAGGATCAAAACAAAAAGTATTGGAAAATAAAAGTTAACCATTTGCCATTGCCAAAAGTTCCAAAGTACGAAGACTGAAGGAGGAGGATACTTTACTCTCAACATTGATTTTGAACGGGAGAAATTTGTTATTCTACAGATAAAATTAAAAGTTACCTACAATTAGAACGTACACGATTTATATTCCTCAAATTCCATTGTATGTGGAAAACGTTTTGTTCCCTGTATTCTCACGTGCACTGTGATTGTGTGTGTGTGCATTGCTTGTGTAGTTTTCGACATTGCCAAGCATTACCTCGTGTATACTGTTACTACTGTGCACATTGGAACTTCAAAGTCTCAGGATATTTAAGCTTGTGCAGATGCAGATACAGATACATAAATACGGGAAAACGAACATATTATCATCCGCGTGAGAATTCGGTTTCCCCAGAAAGCAATTCCTTTCCGAGAACCGGGATCATGTGTTGCCTGGTGCGCAAGAGCATTCTTCCCTTGAAGATCAATAATCATATTAATACTACGGAGCTTTTCCGAAGGTAAACCATCAAATACGTATGAACACACAAGCTGCATTAAATTAAGATAACAGCATGGGTTTTAAAAGTTTTAAATTGAGCGTTTTGTAGAACAATGTAAACATCACCTTCGTCGTTAAAATATTGAGTTGAGTGAGTGTATTAAGTATTAAGAGCTAATAAGTGAGCTGTCATCGTTATCAATTATCATCATGACGAAATACTCGTGTCGGAAAGACG
Organism: Sminthurinus bimaculatus; assembly: GCA_034698285.1. Classification (NCBI taxonomy): domain Eukaryota; kingdom Metazoa; phylum Arthropoda; class Collembola; order Symphypleona; family Katiannidae; genus Sminthurinus; species Sminthurinus bimaculatus. Next base: position 13,701 of record JAQIVE010002842.1, on the reverse strand, counting down.
AAAGAAATGCCAAAAAATGTTGGTGTTTTATACCTCGAGATAATAGTAGCGACAAAAATAATAATACTTAGAAGTTCAGTTAGAGATTACAGTTGTAATTTTAAGCTACTATTTTGATTGAACCATGTGTACCAGTATTACGACGAGTCAGTTTTTGAAGCCGCTCTTAGTCTTACAATGTAATAACAATACAGTTGCTACCACCGCAGCTAATGCTGATAGTTCTCTAATAAGCGCCTCGTCAATTCAATATAAGCGTCTTTCAGTCATGTGCTTTGGGTATACTAAATACATACACAAACCATAGTATATATTATACATTATGCAAAGTTTTAGTCACAACTATCTATAATCTATATCGTTTATTGATAGATGAATTACAAATGTGTGATGTGTGTATATGTAATTTCAAAAAGCAATGGCATGAACTGAATACCTATAAAGTTACTTTTGTGACCAATTGTGTACTTACAGATATGCAACTGCTTATGATTTATGATGGAACTAAAAAATAATAATCCAACTTTTCTTTCTGTTGTTGTTTTTAAATTCGTAGTAGCCAGAATACTTGGGAACCATTGGAGAATTTGGACTGTGACGAACTAGTCGAAGAATTTGAAAAACGACTCGAAGAACAGAAAAGAAAAAGTCATCCAATAAGTCGTATAAAGCATTCCATCCGCTCATCATCATCTTCCGGAAATCAAATCATCAAATCTTCCTCAAAAGCAGCACCAGGAACCAGAGGAAGAGGAAGGCAACGGGCTTCTGTACCACCACCTGTAACTAAAGCAACTGATTATTCTTCGTACGCTGGTTTAGATGCAGGTACTATTAATAAAATAATGTTTTATGTAGGCATAAGAAATAAGACCAAAGCCATATCTATTTGAAACTATAAGAATTCATGTTCACCGATCAAGTTGAAAATCATGGAAAATACGGTTCATAACAATACCAATCGACCATGAAAGTTTCAGCTCAATTCATCAATACGTTTCAGAGAAAACCGATCCGAAATATGATCCGGATTTCCTACGCCGTCGTTTACTTACATGCTTAAGAAAATACCCCTACCCCACTCATCGCCGTATTCTAATAGTACTCATTAGAACCGGCTTGAAAAGTTGTTTCTAGAAATGTAGGTTAGAATCCAGCGATGAGTGGGGTAGGGGTTTAAAATTTCATTTTTATTGAGGAACTAGCTTTGTGAGCGGAGGTAACAGAGAGTGAGAGCAAGAGGAGAAAGACGCGACGCGGCTTACTGTTTACAAACACAAGGGTAACTCTTTGCAGTCAAATACGACACTCACATGTTAACTAAATAAAATCGTATCGCAAAAACGAAAAAACGAAATGAGCTGAAACCTTCACCATTATTTTTATCATGATCGATTACCTTACCTCGGTATGTTTATTTAACTTTAAATTAAGATTTGAGTTTCCTTAATAAATTGATATGGCTTTCATCATAAGAAATAATTGTTGCGCATATTATATCACATCACTGGTCCATAACACATTACTCTGTTCAAATGTAAATTTTTGTTGTCATTTTTGCAGAAGCCATCTTAGGAACAACTGATGCTCAAGGAGAAATACTTCATCTTGTTAAATGGATAGGGAATGATAAGCCTGAACTTGTTTCTTCCACCTTTACAACAATCATGTTTCCACATGTTGTGATGGCTTTCTATCAAAACCGAATGAACCACTGCCGTTTGGATGTTTTATGTAGTGACGACGACGAGGGCTGTTCAAACCCTCAGAGTTAGAAAAGTAAAATATTTGTTAATTTGATGTTTTTGATGTTTTGTCTTCGATAAATAGCTGATATTATAGTCATGTATTATGTGCTCGCATAATCCAAACTTTTTCTATACATTATAAAAGATTATGCAGCTACATATTTTGTGTACTTGTACTAGTTGATATCATTAATGATTAATCATTGTTATTGCTATATAATAATATAGTCAATTTTAATAACTATTTTTTTTTAAATCCTCTTCTCGACTGCCAATTTTATAGGTATCCTATAGTCTATATAATATATATATCTAGTATTATGTTACTAATTGCGAATCGAATAATAATTCATCTCAAGTTATCGTAATGCTTACAATAACAAATTATTATTGTGCACAGTCTTTTGTGAACTTTTTCATATTAATAAAAAAGAAAAAAGAGTACTAATAAACCATTTTTCATTAATAAAAAAGAGTCAAATTCAACAAGAGGAGAAATTACTTTAAAATTTTGTACACTTATTTATTCATACCTTATGTAGTTTGTTCGGTTTTTGTTATTCAAAAACAAAATATGGAGAAAGTAACTAGAAAAGTACTAGCGTTAATTGTAAGTCACCAGTAAGATATTATTATTTGCACTCGGTGTAATCGTCTAATCGAAATAAGTTTACTACAATCTATAGTCTATAAATAATATATTCTATACTCTATAAGAATCTTGGTTACAATAATAATTATAAATTTATCCTACAAGTACGTTAGCATGAATTTCATAACATAATGCATTTTACATAAATATATAGGTACTTTCACCATGGAAAGCCAAATGCAATTTATATAAACACCAATCTTATCATATGCATAAATAGGTAAATTAAAAGATAACTATAGTTTTGTCCACAAGCACAATAATTATGGTACAATCCATAGATACTTCAATGACAATAAAAAATGTATGTATAATAATATATAATCTGCAACATATTGTGGACACCACCAATATTTGAACTCGTACTGGTATCCTCTACACACGAGTTTGTATACACGTCGTTATCTAAATAATTATCATAATATTCTCCCGTTTACCGTATAATGTGCAAAAACGATACAATCAAAACATTTTGTTGAGCAACCCAACAATACTTTTTCTGATTTTACATTTTACACGTTAGTCTATAGAACAATAATATATTATTCTAAATTATTAAATTCCAAAATAATAAGTGAATTAAAATTTAAAATTAAAGCATCAAATGTCAATTTCACCAGGACAAAAAATCATTGATACATTAACACAGATACACAGAAAAAGTACCTTCAACCTTGCTTGAACCTTATACATTCTAAAATTATAATATTATGATTTAATCATAGCATTAAATGTAATATAATATTCGCGTTATTTAATTGTTGAGTACATGGAACACATTGTGTAAATTTTAGAATAACAATAAAATTCAGAAAAGTACATATTGCTGACAATATTCAAGACGCCTAAATTAGTCTATCACATTGCATAGTAACAATAATACATTTTATAGGAATATTACAGTAAGTATATACTATTAAAAGTCTTAAAATAATACATTTTATCGTTAATTACATAAGTAACATAATAATAATCATATTTGAAAGAATACGTGGTCGTATTTCACATTCAGTAGTACCATTTTCCAATAAAAGTACCATCAAATTTTTAATAATATAAACAATCATTATTGTTTGTTGTTTGTTAGCCCAGCATCTTTCGCCATACCATAGAATATTGATTGCTTATTTTTCAGCAGATTACTTGGACTATCACACTCCACTATTTTTCCTTTGTCTAGAACAATGACCCTAAGCGAAAAAGTTTCAAAAGGATTACATTTTTAAATAATGTATTGAGATATTAACATTTAATTTATAAAAGTGAATCAATAAATGAAATGAATATATTACCTTGTTGAATCCATGATAGTATTAAGTCTGTGAGCTAAAAAAGGGTGAAAACATACATTTTCATAAGAAACAATATAACGTAAATAATTTTAATTTTAAATATTTCTTCTCAGTGCCAAGTGACTTCAAGCAGACAGATTTAATCAAGTTTCAGTACCAAAGTATCTATCTACAATACAATTATAGGTTTCAAGTTACCTATGGTCAATACGGTGCTGTCTTTAAATTCAGATCGAATAGTCTGTTGAATAAGATCGTCTGTTTCTAAATCTACAGCAGCCGTCGCTTCGTCCAAAATTAGAATCTTAGTTTTTCTCAATAGAGCACGAGCCAAACAAATCAACTGCCTCTGTCCAACACTAATGAAAACGAACAATCAAAAACGATTATTAAATTATAAAAATAACAATACATTCTCCATCGAAAAAAATACCTACTACATACTTTGACTTGGTTCTATACTTTAACGCGTATTATATTTTATATATTCTATAGATAAATTTACACTCCAACATTCTAAACATTAGATTTAATTAAATTTACAGACCTCAAGTTTTCGCCACCCTCAGATGCTTCATGTTGTAATCCAGCAGGGAGACCCGTGACAAAAGACTTCAAGTGAGCCAATTCTAGTGACCTCCAAACGGCCTCGTCGGAATAGTGTTCAAAAGGGTCAAGATTTACTCTTAAAGTTCCACTGAACAAAACGGGGTCTTGTGGTATGATTGTTAACCTTCCTCTGACGTCATGGAGACCTAATTTTGCAATATTTTCTCCATCGATAGTAATAGAGCCACCAGCAGCTTCAACGATTCGGAAGAGGGCGAGGGTCAGGGAACTTTTGCCCGCTCCTGTAAATTAAAATTAATACGCATAATATGATTTATAAAAATTATACGGAAGTTTTTATTTTAATTCATTTCACAATTACAGTAGGTAAGTATATACAAGTGTGACTATGTATGTTTACCTGTTCGACCCACTATTCCAATCTTTTCACCCGGTTCTATTCTACAAGTTACATCCTTTAGCACCAAATCCAACCCTTCCCGATAACGACACTGATACTGAGAAAACTCGACTTGACCGTTTTGTGGCCATGAAGGTGGTGGCTTTCTTTCTTCAATTTCCCACTCCGCCTCTTGTGGAGTCTCTCCATACTCCTTGATTCTCTCGACCGCTACAATATTTGTTTCAACATCCGATGTCATCCTCACGAGCCAATTGAGGGTTTGAGTTAATTGAAGGGCATAACTTTAAACGGTACAAAATTCATATATAAGACACATAATATACATACATAGTCCACAGACAAAAGCCACTTTATTTTATCACTTACACGAGGAAAAAAATGCATGAATTGTGTAAAATTATACAAAATACGTACCTTATAGATAAACCAACAATTCCAGCACTTAAAGTGTCTCTCCCTAAGACTGCGAACAAGGCTGCTGAAAAAATTATAATGTTACCTATCGTTTCTAGTCTCACAGCCAGCCATCTATTTGAAACGATTGACGGATAATAGGAAATCTGATTGTGATCTACTTTTGATTCAGATTCTAAAATAAAACGATCCTGCATTCCGTATGCTCTGATTGTACTGCTTCCGGTTAAGGTTTCGCCGAAATGAGAGTAGATAGGACTCCTGCTTATAGACTCCAGCCTGTTCAAAGTGAATATACATGCTTAACATTAGTTTCAACTTTCTTCTTACAATTACTGATGGAAAAGACGCACACTCTTTATACGGGTGTATGAATACCTTTTAAGCTGTCTAGAAGTTGCCACATAGAAACGCTGAAAAGTAAACATGAAAAACATTCACACATATAAATGGTACTTTATTCAAAATATGTAATTACAAAGCAGGAGAAAAGAAGTTTGATAGTATGTTTGTATTCAAATAATATACAAATATTGTTTACCTGCACTAGGTAATACACAATTCCCGTGGGTATAATCACAGCAATGAATTCAGGCGTGCTCCAGGAAATCACTAATAAAGTAGCAATCACCTGCATTTTTTTGCGTACAAAAAAGGAAAAACAGAACGCCATCATTAGTATTTAATTTCAAAAAATACGTTAATAAATTATAAAAACCCCCCATGCAGTTACCATAAATGAAACAATGAAAATTGCGACAAACACAATCATATTACGTCAAACTATTGGCTAGTGTAAAAAATTTAACCCACGAAACGTTTTACGAGATTTTTTAACACATCCCCGAACTTCATTAGTGTCGGAAATCATCAAACCCCCCAAAAGGACATCAAAATAAGTAGCAACTTGAGGAACCAGCTTAGCAATCTTGCTCAAACAAATCATTCTCAAAGATACGAAAACTATTCTATAAAAATGCCAACAGTTTAGATAAAATCCTATTTTGGACGTAATTTTTAAAAAAATAGAAAAGAAATCCCCATGCAGAACACACAGAAATGGCTCAATTAACATGTACACGTTAACTTAAACAAATACCCCGTAGAAGCAATGAACCCAGCCTCTTAGGATGTTTGGGAGCGTATTATCGACGACATCAACGTCCTTGGCAAATCGGTTCAGGATTCTTCCGAGTGGGGTTGTATCGAAAAATGACATGGGGCTCCGGAGCACATTTTGCAAAATACTCTCGTGTAAGGTACCGGCGGCGTTCAATGAAGAATAAAATAACGTGAAAGAGCCCAGCAGCGCCGTAACAGCTGAGATATTAAGAACATTATTATTTTAAAAAACGTCAGAAAAAATAAGAACAGACACGAGCAAGAAGTTAATAAAATTTCCCAAATTACAAGACATGTCACATATTACGCAGAAAGGCATGACTTATGTTATATATTTATAATAGACTGTAGACTCTAAAGTCAAAAACTTTTTGACAACAAAAGTTTATCTCATAATTGACTGAAGTATATTATAGTTACCCAATCGTAAAACCTATACTCTATTTTTACACAGCATAAGTTATTATAGCACGAATTCGATTTGCGTTCACGTAGATTAGTATAAAAAATAAAAAAGGGCTATGAAATGTATAAAGCAATCATTTCATTTTAGACGCTAGTTTAGAGATTCTTGAAATTATTAAGCGCAAGCAAATAGTTTACGTGCAAGATTTATGTTAATGATTATTGTTCCTAAAAGCATTTTTCTAAATTTTACACCAAGAATCTCGAATTTCTACAAACATTCCCAAAGTAAATAGTCCTGAAAGCATAACACAAGAAGTATGAGATTTTCGCCTGGCAATTAGCACAAAAGAGTCAAAAGCCCACTCATAGAAATTATTTTGATGGAAATTAGTAGCTATATAACCCAATAAAAAATATTTCCCCATAAAGAAAAACAATAATTTAACCACTCTGAAAACTAAACCTGAAAAAAACAGTTGATCCAGCTCCTGATCACCTGCGGTAACCCGTTATCACAAGTATCGACGTCCTGAATTCGCCATTACACGAAGAATAAAATACAAGTTTAATACAAACCAATTTGGCATATAAATGGGGAAAATGTAGAATAATGTGGGGTTATATAATATAATATCATAATTCTAGAAATTATTAGGTCAACAAAAATCTTCAAAAAAATAAAATAAAAGAGAGCTAACTAACTTTTGCAAAGCGGTTAACTAGTCGCCCAACCTGTCGAAATTGAGAAAATTCTCAAATTACACATTATTTTGGGTTTATTCCCTGTCGTTTGACAAATCGAAATCCTAATACTTGTAGATCAATCTACATACATGTATTGAATGACTTACGGGACATGTATCAAAAAACGACATTGGACTTTTCAGTATATGAACAAGCATGTGTAGATGAAGTGATGATGCAGCCTCCAAAGTTCCCAAAGCAAGTGTAATCGTTGATAACATAATAAATACCGCTTTTGACCACAAAAACATTACTTTGTTACAAATTAAGATTTCACATGCGAATAATTTTCAGTGTCCCTATAAATTTGTGCATGTATGTATGTATTTTAACATATATTTTCAGCCGCCACCTCAGCGAAGAATAATAATTATAAGAACTAAATTGTAACCGCAGCCAAAATCTCTATTCATGCCTTTTGTTTTTCAAAATGTTTGCATACTTTACATCTACATACGTGCTGCAATACCTTTCATAACCATTACGAATTGTACATTATTTATTGATCACAAGCGTATAAAGTGGACACTACTTCGTAAAGCATTTTGATGCTTGTTGTTTAGTTTGTTAGAGTTTACGGCGTTTTATCGTTGTTCAAAGGTTAGTTTAATATTGTTAGCTATGATTCGTAGCTCCATTTAGAACTGGAACCGTTTTAGAACAAAGAATTATTCTACAAAAACATTCATAATAATTCGTCGAAATTTCCGTCTAAACGAGGATGGCGACTCAACTTATACTTTTAAAACCAAAAAAAAAAGAAATGAAATTTTCTACGTACCTTGTCCAATTCCAAGACCTGTCATTAAAATAAAAATATATTATTATAAATTTCATGTCAGAAAAGCAAGTAATAACTTACAAGCCAGTTAAGATACTGAAATCAAACCTGCATAGACGCCCAAATATAAATCCCTTTTTTCAGCAGTAGTGTTGCCAGCGGATTGGGTAGTATCATCAGACCACACAGACAACCAAATATTAGAACCAACCGAAAATCCTAAGATTCAGTTGATAATTTATTATTGTAACCCAGGTTGAGAGCGACACACAATAATAAAGACGTAATACCTAATACCAAGTGTAGACATATGTATATATGTAGTCTACACTTGGTATTTATAATGCCAAATATTTGGTGGAATCAATTGTACCTTGGAAAATTAAATTGAGAGCAAGAGTCCAAAAGGTCATCCACCATCCGACCGCTTTCAAATAATGTAAATACACTGAAAATTTTACACTTCCAGTTTCTGTTTTCTCAACTTCAATCAGTTTGTCTCCTACAGGCTTCGGTTTCACCACATTTGTCTCGGATGTTTTGCTCGCTCTACGAAGAGGAGAAGTTCCTTTTCCTCCACTTTCTTGGCTTGTAATGGACATTTGACGACTCAGAACTATTCGTTGAAATAACCGGACATGAATGACATTTCCTTCTTTTTTTGCATTTATTGAATATTATAAGAAAGTGAAGGGTGAGAACAATAAAAAACCGAAAAAAAAGAAATCTCACCGTGATCTCCACCTGCATCACCACTTTCGGATAAACGAGATCTCTGGCGAGCAAAAATCTCTTCCCGAGATCCAACTACTTGCTCTAACTCCTCCATGATTGCAGAATCTTCTTGCTCATTAGAACCAATGTGCTGAATTAAAAAGTCTGCAAAAGCACCCTGAAAACAAAATTTGATGTTAGACTTAGGAACGCGGTAATACCCAATGTATTAAATACCACCACACGAAATAACCATGTGTCTTTCAATGAAACCACATATGTACTGATTATATATTTTTTTTCTTTGAACGCCTTGTAAAAATAATGTAAGGCTCACCTTCTTTGCAAGAAGTTCTTTGTAACTACCCATCTCACTACGAATTTAAAAATTATCATAAGTACTTTACGTTAACATTTTTCATGATCACACGCAATCTAGCATTTAGATGTACATTATCAAATCGATCCACTATGGTTTAATTACATATAATATGTCTTACCTAATGGCTCCATCCTTTAGTACAACAATATTGTCCATCTGTTGAAGGTATGTAATACTATGGGTGACAAGTAACCTGGTTTTTCGTTTTAATAACCCTTTAGGACCAATGACATTTTCAAATATATGTTTTCCCACATGGCTGTCCACCGCACTTAAGGGATCATCCAGAAGATAAACATCGGCATTGTTGTAGGCAGCTCTGAATGTTTGAAAAAAACACACAAAGGTATAGGGTATAGGCACATTTAATTTTTTTTAATGTTCCATCTAAAGTTTGTCATACCATCAAAACCGAATTGTACATGTACAGTATACTATGCATAATGCTTTTTTACGGAATATTAATTACAATGCAAGCGAATTCATACCTGGCCAAACTGACTCTTTGCTTCTGGCCACCACTTAAATTGATACCTATTTTTCAATATATAACAATATTAATAAATTACCTATATTTTACATGTTTGGTTTTCTATTGTGAATGATAGGGGTATCCCATAGGTATCAAATAGCAATTATGCACTACATACAATATAACACAAAACGAATATTAAAAAAACAAGGTATTCAATTGAAAATTCACCCTTTTCTCCAATTTCTGTCTTGTCGCCAGCTGGCAAAATTTCCAAATCAGGTTTCAATGCAGATGATTCAATAACTTTGTCATATTTCACTGGATCAAAAGGACGGCCGAACAATATGTTGGTTCGCAGTGTAGAGTTTTGAATCCAGGCCTGCTGTGCGACATAGGCAATTGATCCTCTGGTGTTTACTCTACCCGTCAACTTTTCAAGTTCTCCCAAAATAGCAGACAGAAGAGTACTCTTTCCAGATCCTACTGTTCCGACGATCGCAACCAAGCTTCCTATAATCACAACAACCATGAAATAAATGCATGCATACATACATAAGTATACATAAACATCACATTTTTTAAATGTATATTGTACAATGAAAATGGGGTTATACAAATATTATTCAAACAAAATCTAAAACTTTACCTTCTTTAACGCGCAAGTTGATGTTTTTCAAAACTGGTGACCCCTCTTCCCAGGCAAAGTTTCCATTCTCAATTATGATAGGATCAACTAAAGTAAACCAAAAAAACTTGAATAAATGACTAGATACTTTAGCAGATAAACAACGGGGATATATTTAAAACTCAAAATGAAGATAATGTTAGATATTAGGTATAGTACTATACAGTGCAGTGTAGTAGTGTCGTACGGTACATTATCTTCATTTTGCACTACAATACATTATACTGCATGGTTAGAAATTAGGAATTTTACCTTCATGACTATCATGAGAAACAGCATTTGGATCAATTTCTTCTGCGTTCATGTACTTGTTGAGACGTTTCAAACTGACACTAGCCTAAAATTTCAGTATTGAAGAAAATTTACAGCCATTAAAAAACATTTCTTAATTTCTTAATCACTGTTCTATTTTGAAAGTAAACATTCCGAAAGCGAACAAAACAAAATAAAAATATAGATATAAATAGCATAAAATAATCTACCAAAGTAATAAAAAATAATCCAACCAATTACATAATAAAATGCTTTCTTATAAACGTATGTATTTTAAATGCAAATGTTTAACATATTATTATTACTAACGTTTGATACTTTGAATTAAAAACCATTGAACTTTACAAAACTACGGAAATATTTAAAAGCATAATATAACTTACTTATTCCAAGCAAGTCATAACTTACTTGGAGCATATTCGAAATCATCATCGGCAACATACTTAACGGGAATCGAAGAATATTGAACAAAGCTAAAGAGACGAATGCCTTTTCTGAATCTAAATTGTTGTTGCTATCAGATAAAATATACGTTGCAAAGGATGCAACAGCCACCTAAAAACCAATATATATAAATAATGCTGATGAAGACAAAGACATTCAGCCACAAATATTTTAAAACTACGTTGGACTTTTGAGACGTCAAAACAATAATAACTGTTAGTCCGTTAAATGTCTCAAAACATCATAACGAAGAGGAGTAGTTTAGTTTGTCGTTTCCTTCACCATGTCATATGTCAATTAAACAAAACACAAAAACAGAAAAAAACATTATTCTAAAACCATAAACCCACAAGAGAGTACAAACAAATACCAAAGATTGAGCTACATTTCCTTAAATTTGAAAACCTTCTAAACTTGACTTCCTTATTAATTAATTAATTAATTACAGGTGCGACAAAGATTCAATAAAACTATTACCTTATATTATACACTACATTATAAGCTTGTAATAGAATTAAAACAACATGCAAAAACCAAATCCAAAACCGAAAGCGATTCAGCTGTTGTAATAGATAGTAGAAAATCAAATATTAACATAAAATGAGATTATTTCTAAACGAAGATTTAGTTTTAATTCTTACGCTGATCGACGCGATTAGGACCATTGGGAGCATGCTCATCGGCATCCTTTATATTTAAAGGCAAGTAAATTGATATTTATCTAACGATAGGTTCTAAAGCTTAAAAGGCTTAAAAGTTCACATCAGAGGTGAAAACTTGATTATATATACATTTATAAAATACCTCATTATGTTAAAGAGTGTCAACGATACAAAGGCTTTCTCGGCAGTCAAGATGTTTTGTTCGTCGATCAGAACAAACGTAGCAAAAGTGGCGACAGCTACCTTTTAATTCCATGCACGATAAACATGTAATTTCATTCGTGGTTAAACTATGTACATGGTATATTACAGAGGTAGAAAGAGTTACCAAAAACCAAAACAAATAGATTTCAATCTTTATAGAGTTACGAAATAGGTGTAAGTAGTACAGTACATTATATACATCAATTAAATTGAAACTTGGAGCTTCGATAGATGTTTTAAGTGGAAATACACTTTTTTTCAGCCCAAAATCAATATAAAATCCAAAAGTATGCCAAAAACTAAAATTGTAAGTGCGTGTTAAGAGGGAGAATTAATACGTGTTAACTTCATGCTTTTTATCAATTATCTTACATCAGAATACCTAATGTTTACGATTTACAATATAATACATATATCATTTAATGCTTAAACAATGATTAAATAAAATATCAATCAGTCTATAAATCAAAACCAATGTGTACGTGTCCAAAAAGTTCAAAATCATCGAAAATATCATGTCAATTAGTAAACTTTTGAATTTGAATTTATATTAAATGTTAAGATAAACGTGTAAAGAAATCATACCAAGAATGGGGCTGTCGTCCAGATGAATGATGTTCTAAAATTGAAGAAATAAAAAATTTTATATCTAATCAACTACGTAATTCAATTTTTTATGGTGCATATATTTTATGTGTGTATAGTATTTATAAGGGCTTGAAGATGCAATAAACTCATTAGCGTAACCGGTCGCCACTGTAAATGCGATTTAGTGTTGTCCATGTTCTCATTTTCTATCATCATACTTACACACTGTTTAAATATGCTGCTTGCTTCAAAACTTTGATTTCCTTTTCTCTTATTTTAAGAACTTGGGCCGACCATGATTTTTCCCAGGCGTAGAGTTTGATTACCTATGAAAATATAGAAATATGTATGCTGTGCTTGAAAGTACATATTCTCAGAAACAATTAAATAAAATTTTACATTGTCATCGTCATGATCATAATTATTTTATTACCTTTACACCACTTAGGATTTCATTCATCAATTTTACTCTCTGGTCTTTGTATTTCATCTGCCAAACAAACAAATAGGCTTATTTGTAAAACACTAGTTCTATAGTCTATAGCATTACGTCTATTTTGATGACAATCACAAAATATATCGTGAAACTCTATTCGTACCTGTTTGATTTGGAATTTCTTAACCTTACTGGCCACGACGGCATTCACTGAAACAACAAAAGAACTCAATTATTTTAACCGTACATTGCCAACCATTTTGATATTTAAATGATTTGGTATTCAAGGGGTAAAACTGACCAGGAATTAGTAGCACCATTATTGCTAACCCTGCCAAAACACTTGGTCCTAGTATTCCCCATAGAAAGTACAAACTTAAAGCAATCTGAAGAGGAGCGCTCCAGATCATATTGAGATAAGCAGTCAAGTCCATAAACCTTTGTGCATCTACACTCATAAGATTTACCTGTAAAAGTAAGGCATATTTGTAGCAATACATTTATGATGCAACAAATAAAAAGCTCCAAATTGGTCAATAATGGTTAGATGAAGCAAACAAAAGAAATGCAAACTTACAATTTCTCCCACTGTAGATTCCTTTCTGGCAGCATTCGACAATAGCAGGGCTTTTCTGTAAATAGCCGATACTAATGCCGTCCGAATTCTCATTCCAACTAAGAACATTCGGTGAAAATACTGACTT
>JAQIVE010002841.1:0-18551 GCA_034698285.1 Sminthurinus bimaculatus | reverse complement strand
TGAAAAAATTAATATTCATATTTTCTTGATAATTTTTTATTTATTTAATAAAAATGAATCTAAATATGAGTTACAGACTAAGATATTGAACTATTTTAATAATTTCACTCTTACTACTATTATGTCTTTACTTAGTAATTAAAAAGGTACTTATGATTGAATTAAGTATATTTTACTAGCTATCTTTAGCTCTTCTAAACAAATTAAAAATTACGGGTATCTTATCAGACATCATCAAAACGAATTGGATTGAATTCTATTTTTGTTTGCTATTTAACTGGAAAATTCAAGCTTAGTAGCTATAATAGTCATTTTCTCGGTTGGTAAAACTCATTAAATTGTCATTCAAATTATTATTGCCCCAAAACTCATTCACAATTTATTCTGTGTACAAATATTTGTAAAATATTCACTTATAACTAAATACTGTCTAGTCAATTTGAACGGAGAGCTAGTGAATTGAAGAACGTGTGAAAAGGTTTGTTGTGTTTCACACATGCATGTTTGTTCCATTTGACTAGTTTTACGTACACAAAAGCAATTCAATTGGACCTGCACATCTAAATCCAAATATACTGCAAACACATCAAGAAACACGACAGTGTGTATGGTGTGAACACCGTACATTGTATAAAGCAGGAGCAAATAACCGTGATCAACATGACAAGGATTTGAAAGCCGAGGCGTTAACAATTAGAGAATTAGTGGGACAATCATTAGACAAAGTGCACAGCTCCTGGCGAAATTAAACAGGCGTAAATCGTGTGTTTGTGTAAAAATTTGCATGTTGACACATACAGAAGTGTCAGTATATACCTAACTGAACATATATATAAATTCTTATGCACGTAATACATATACAGAAGTAGATCTAAATATGTCGTTGATATGCGTGCTTAAGCGAAAATGATCTTTAATTACGCCCGTTTTATTTGCTACCAGAACATGAACATGAATCTACATTCAAATGTAAATGTGAATGTTAATGTTGAATTTATACAGGTAAAGTTTAGCTTCGATAGTCCCGCACAAGGAAACCGAAGATATATCCCCGTTCACGACTTGTACGCTCGCAACTTCACCGACAGGAATGGGGAGTTCCAACTCGAGCTCCACATATCATCGATTCGCACCATATTTGAAGTGGACCTTCGCATGCCTAACTCCGCTTACATCAGCAATATCTACAAGAACTGTCCCAACGGAAGGAACAATAATCCCAAACTGGAAACTGCCTACTTTAACTTTGGGTCTTTCGACTGGAATGTCGCAGTCTACCCAAACGGTTAGTACGCCCTTTGTCCTGTCATGTAACATAACACGTACACAATAGATAACTAACTTTATTTCCCAGGATTATTCCAATTCAGTATGGATGTAGATTGTATCTATGCTATTGTTTAAGTAAACAATAGGAGGTCTCAACCATTGAAATAATGCATAAAATTTGAATAAATACCTGTAGGTCGGGACGCGTCCGAAGAACGTCTTATCGTCTACTTAAATCGACTTACAGGTACGTTTTCTCCTCCACTGCAGTATCTGTACTTTCCCTCGTTTCATTTTATTATTTAGCCCAGAGACAATTTTCAAAGTCGTAAAATAATTATTATCGCATTATTTTGAGCACATTAACTTGAGTTGCTACATTCCTTTTCTTAATGATGAATAATATCGTCTTTAATGTAGCAGTGATGCCGATGATTTTTAACTTGGAAGAACTTATAGTTTTATGTTTTGCATCTATAGCTGTTGAGAAAGTTGTAAAAATAGCCAACCAAATATTTTAAAACATTAGGGTTTCTGAGTGCTTTTCTAAAACATTCTGTAAAAAATGTCTACATGATGTTAATGCTTTAAAATAATTTCCTTACTTGTTATAATAACACAAAAAATTGACGAATTTTTACCAGGCTTCGACCACCAGTGTCGGGTACGATACATAATGGTGCTGGGCGAGGGTGAGAGAAGGATTGACTCCGGCCTATTGGACGATATTTCAGACACAGGTACGTATGTATAATCAAATATGAGACTGACTGCCTCTTCACTGTATATTGAATCTTCGGATTTTAGGGAATAAATTAAGTTGCACATTGTGTGCCGTAAACTTTGAGGTCTGTTCTGAAATAAAGTTCTATTTATTTTCTACTTAACTCAATGTAGTGGTTGTGGTGAAAAGGAAAGTTTGTTGTATTTGATTTGTTTGTATTTGGTGCAGTATTTATGTTGTATACATATGTATGTGCACAACATGGTTTACAATGTACAATAGTGCATACTGAAATGCACTCAAGACTCAAGGTTAACTAAAAGTAAATTTCCGCTTTTTCTTGGTTTTCAGACGGACGGAGTTATGGTTGGGCTCCAAGAATACGATTAGCTGACTTAGTTCATCGAGTAAGTGGAAAACTACTTTCCCCTAGTTTCGTTCCTAGTTTTCCTTATCCTACTTTCAACCCTACTTTATTCAATACATGTACATAAGATAACATAAAATAAGACACGAGATACATACATACATATATATATATACTAACAGCCACTGCAACATAAGATAGGAAGTCTACTCTCATTTCCTTTCAGCTCAAGTCTCCCTGATATCACTTCTCCTTCTCTCATCATTGATTCAAGTCTGCATGCACTATGCACATCTGTATACAGTATACAGTGTACAATGTACACTGTATATGCACGTATGTATAGTTGGGTCGTATCTCTTTCTTTTCTTCTCCTTGTATTATTTATCTCATTACAACAATCAGTCTCTGTTTCCTCAATCCCAACTTTTGACTCAATTGTTTTCTTTTTATCCGTCGTATTAGTTTTTCCCACCCGCACTCACTGTTCCCAATCTCTCCCTTCCTAAGTATGTATAGTGAGTGAGCATCACCGCAGTGAAGTCTGCTGTTGATTTTGATGCTGAATTGAACTAAATCATTTGGTGGTGGAGGACAAACGAGAAAATGAAAGTTTTGGTCAAACTCGAATCAAGCCTTGCATCTCACCTTCCTTCCTCTCCAACAGAACAATAACCCAGTTTCTGGTATACTTACTTCCCTACGCAGATGGGCATTATGTATTAGATACTATGAAAAGAAAATCTTCTTGAGCTCACCTTGGAAGCATTTTCATTAAACTGGCTGACTAGAGTTGGGTAACTTACATTTAACATTAAGTATAGACGCTGTCGCTGGCTCATTATTTTGTGAGTCACATCACACGACAGATATACGTATACATAGCCATAGCCGTAGGTACTAAAAGGAAGCTGACACATTATATTATGTATTTTCCTGCATGGGTTTTTGCGGAGTTTGAGCTCTGCTGCGAGAAGAACTTAACGCACTTAATGAAAAGACATTAGAACTACCACAGTTTTCTCCCTGTGCTCTAAAAGAGTAAATGGGAGGGAAGAATGTGGAATGAAAGACACATAAAGAGAGGGATTTTGTACAATTTTAACTTGGACTTTGGAGCAACTCATATTCTTACATAACGTCGAAAAAGGTACATGGTGGAAAGAGAGAAAAACCCGAAGGAGCAAATTAAAAGACGTTTGTTTCACTTGCAAACTTTTCCACGAAGAATTTAAAGTTGAACATTGAACATCCTTTCTTCTCCTGTTCCCTTTTCTTTGTTTCTTTCTGTATCAAGGGAATTAAAAAAGAATTAGAGATTCTCTTCAAACCACTGTGTATGGTATCAAATTTTAAAAGTCCTTTTTACTTTATATTCTATTGCTTTTCGCCACATTCTAAGTTCCATCGTCATCATCATCATCCACGTAGTCGTCATCCACTTTGCTCGCAGTTTGCTCCCGGCAAAAGACTTACATTTATACCACTTACGAGAATTTCGAGCAGCACAAAAGTAGAAGAGCTTAAAATTTTTCCTCCTTTTCTTCACCGCTCATATTATTGCGGCCTTGAATCCATTTTTCTATACATACGTTTCAGGCTCAAGGCACAAGATTACTGAAAAAAACCAAAGATTCAAAGACCAGGTCAAGTTACGTTATAAATTTGCAAAACGTCTTTTGGTTCCCCGACTTCTTTTGTTCCCTTTTTAGATGTAAATACATGTGTGTGTGCATCCACTTACGTATTAAATATTAAGTATCACTGCATTGTATATGTACAATGTACACGAATATCATAAAATCATATCATGAAATATTAGATAGGTTGGTTTACAAAAATATAATGCATTCAATGCTCCCTTTTCAACGTCCTCTTTTTTGAAACTATTTATTGTTTCTGTCCCTGCAATACCAACATCAAATCAAGCACGGTCCCTTGTGAACTTTTGCGGCAAACAGTAGATGCCCTTGAACTGAAAATGTAAAAAGAGTTTTTTTCCTCGACTTTCCTATTATCTTGAATATCTATACGTATAAAGGATAAAGAACATAAGCGCTGTGCCTATGGACATGCTCTTTCTTCTTCCATTTTTTGCTGCTCGCTTTCATTCGCCTTTCACTCAAAACTCTTGTCAAAAATAAAAAATAGAAGGTACAAATGCACACATAGTTTAAGGTCGGTATATTGAGATGTTTGGTGTTGGTGAAGGTGAAAATTCTTTTCCAACTTGAACTTTAAAGGGCCAAAGTATGAGAGAAAGAAATGTAATAAGTAAGAAATTTACTTCTTTCTCCTCTTCATTCCTTGCCCAACAGTTAAGCTGAGTTTCAAGTTTGCTCATGTGTGCTGACAAGACGATGAGCAAGTTGAGTATGAGTTGGGTATAGCTGCGAGAGAAAAAGCGAGTTGGGTAAAAACAAGAATAGAATGGAATTGCATTGCATAGAGCAGAAAGGAGAATTATACACTTTTACTCGTATCTACTATCCATGCACGATATACACACGCATTGCACAAAGTTGAAAAGTATTGCATAGTAGGTACGAAAGAAGGAGGAAAAGTTACTTGTCACTCTCAACTGCAGGGGAAGAAAGTAAATGAAAATAGAAACGGAATCGAATTGAATTTTGAGACCAAAACTAGGCAGGTCTTGACATTTCCATCTTTTTGAAGCAAACATGAGATGCAAGGTCAGGCAAGAAATGTTTGGAACATTTTTAAATGCCGAAATGATTTTTAAATTCAAGCACTGAAAAACCCATTATACTGTTTTGCAACTTTTGAAGCATTGATTCCTTTAAAAAATGAATGTAATAGGGGTTCAATTTTACAAAGAAAGTTTACATCACTGAAATTGAGCTGACATTTTAAACTTTGTAAGTAGGTTTGTAGAATATTTTCTTTATTTACACATTTGTCCAAGAGGAACATATGCAACAAAACAACCATCTGTAGTTTTGAATTGAACACCTTAAACTTTTATCCACCAAAACTAATCCGAATATTCCAAAACATGATTAAAATATTGTTGCTAAATATTCAAATGTAATTATACATTAATGATTTTATGTTTTTTTAGGGAGCTTCTCAAAATTTCCTCCACATACACTGTGAAATGGTAACAGCAAATACGCTCAGTGAAGTGACGCTGAGTCCGAGTCAAGGCTCGTTGACTGGGACCATTCCGAGCGCCGTAATTCCGACTAGTCAAGCTGTCCAGTGTTACGATAGAGATAAGCAAGCCTGGACTCTGGAGGCGGACACCCATTCCGAGACACTCAGAGTTCGGATGGCGTACAAAGATGTTCACAACGTCCCCCGGAACCACTTACGATACGTGAGCTGGAGTGCGTACCTCCTTCGCTACAATACAAAGTCGGGCACTCTGGACCCCGTAGCCTTTACTCATGCCCCATTTTCCCATTATTATGTCCAAGAGGATACTGACGACGGCATTATTATGGAGACGGACGTCACCGTCAAAGAGGTGAGTCAAATACATAATACATACTCGCATATACATAACTGTATACTGTACATTGTGCGCCAAAGTTCTTTCATCTGTATTTTATGTCGGTTTTTATTAGATTTTTACCCAAAAAACAATCCTTTTTATATACTACATACCGGTGATGAAATTCGCCATTAAAGTGAACAAAACTTGGGCAAAACATTGTCGGTAAAATAGGTTACGCAATTTTCTAGAGAATAAAGAAATTACAAAGAGAAATGAGCACATTTTATGCATTTCGTGTTTAATGTAGTCATTGTACTGTATACATTATACATAAATGCCAGAAGGAACTCTCGGGACACTTTTACCTTTTTGATACTTAATTATGAAGTATACATGTACAGAATATACCTATTATGTGCATGATATATGATATTGTGTAACTGTATTTGTGAAAATTTGGGTGAAAACTTGATTAATTAAACAAAAAACTGCTCAGATCAAAACTCCCTTTCTTTTCCAGAACAAAGAGTTCTCAGAAAGAAAGACAGAAAGAGTGGGCGGCTCTCTGCTTCTGTTTCATCAGACCAATGTTGACTTTTCTTGTCTTTTGTTTATTAATTTGCTCCATTTTTCGTTCCTTATTATTTTCTTCCATTGTCTTTTTTAATTTACCTTATACTCCTTTCAGGAGTATAACTAATAAGTGGCACGTGTCAAGTATCTAAACATGTAGGTATTTATTTAGTTCAACTTGGTTGTTTCTTTCTTGCATACCTTATGATTAAAATTGACTGTTGAGATTGCCTTTATTTTGCAACTATAAAGAAGCCCAATATTTGTAAGCAATCTCACCAAGATTTAAATTGCTTTATCGAATAAATGTTTTGATTGGAAAACTTGAATACTTCGGTACAATAACTGATTAAAAAGTTCAAGAACATCAAGCATGAGTTACGTACACATATACAAAATTGCGTTTTTCATTTTAAAAAATCAGAGTTTTGAAACTTTTGAGTTCATATTTAGCGACGTATAGTAAAAATCTATTATCTATTAGGTACACACATGACCTCTGATCTAGTTTTAGAACAAGTGTGCACATATATAATTAAAGAACAACATAAATTGTTATGACTTTATATCTCACGACTGTTCTAGTAGTCCTCAAATTTTTCACCCTTTTTTCCTTTTGCATTTTGAGGCTTCAATATGTGTGTAAATGGAAATAGTTAATACAATCACTAGAATGAAGGCTACGATATTTGTGCTGGCATCACATAAAATTGGAACAAATGTTGGTAGTCAGCAGTCTGCTGTTGTCGGCAATGGTTTCTGCGGCTCTGCTGATTCTGTGGCTGCTTTGAATCAGGTGCCTATACATATGTACGTAGTTTTGAGCTTTCTATGGAGTGTGCCGAAGGGAATGGAAGAAAATAAATAAACGAAAGTAATTTTCCTACTTTTGACTGATTCTTCTGAAGGTTTTCTGACAATAATTCAATATTGTGTTAATGGCTGGCTCTTGTCTAGCCCTGTATTGATGGGCTCCGAGTGAGGTCTGTTCAAGTCTCTCTTCATTTTATGGGCCTCTCTATTAATTCCAAATCAACATCATGTTCACAGTAGGCATGGGATGATGTATGCCTAATGCTTTTCTCGTCTCCCTTGTCAATAAATGCACACACAAATATATTCGAATGTATGTGTACCTATGAGTGTACTGTGTACTCACACATGCATACATACAATTCAATCCAATATATTTACTTACGTACGTAACAGTAGATACAATTGTCTGTGTCTGTTCCGTTTCTGTCTCTTTCTCTTCTCTCTCTCATTGACTATCGTTCCTTCTGCTGATGCTCCTCTTTTCTACGTTCTCTCTCTCTCTCCATCCATTATTTGATCTAGATTGCCAAAGAAAAATAAATAAATAGAACGTGTGTACATAGAGACACAGATGAAGACAGGAAGAACAGAGAGAGAGAGAGAGAAAGAGGCTGGGGAATGGAGAGTCCTTTCTCCCTCTTCTTTTTTATTTCATCCACGGAGAGAAAGCACGCGGGTCCAGATAGTAATTTAAAAGTACGTCATTCATCGAGAGTCGAGCCAGATGAGAGGCGAGAAAAACAAAGGGACGAAGAAAGAGCATCCACAGATACAGATATGTATGTATGGATGGATGGATGTGCAAGGACGCACGGAAAATACATCGTTGGAGCTACAGGAGGTTTCTGTACGTGTCACTAAAAATAATTGGATCACTTGATTCTATTAAAGCAGTTCTTTTTCCTCGTTTCTATCTTCTCCTTATTCTTTCTCGGCTCCCAACTTTAGTTTAATACCCACCATGTGGAATATAAGCCAAAGTCATAAGCACGAGTATGCACACATTTGGAGTAACAGTAGTTATGTCAAAATGAAATAGAGAGAGAGAGAGAGAGGCAGAGAGAATCACTCGGGTGAAAAGTTAATGCATTAATAGTTAATTCCAGAATTGCTCTTTCTAACCTATTTATCGACAATCGCACCCACCGCGATGAGTTCTAGGAACTCTCCGCAAGATAACTGTTTTATATTTATACAGCACATGCATTTGTCTGTGTGTATTTAATAGGAGAGTAGTTATGGATGGCTTTGAGCACAGTTGAACCTTGAAACATTGGTACAGTGAATCATTCCATCATGATTTCATTTTCTCGGCGGAAACAACGAGAAAGTGCCAAATGTGTATTTTTCTGTGCATGCCCTCGTATTGTGTACATTGTTGAGTACACAAGTTTCATATTTATATTGTGCTTTATATTTTCGGCATTTGTTTACATTGTGGTTGAGTTCTTGCCTTGCTGCTGCAATATATTATGTACACATAATATAATGTAATTCAATGTGCATTGTCTTTAATCTCGGTCACTAGGGAAAGTCTCAATTTTTCAGGGTTTTTTGGCGTTGGCTTAACTTTAGCCGGCTTTAACTCATACATAGGTTGTCGAATCCACGTTTTGTGGATTTCTATCGGCAGAGAAACTGCCTTTATTACAAGGATCTGGCAACGAGGGAAAAGTTACCAGAATTCAAAATTTTGAAAAAAGTAAAATGAAAATGAGCATGGTAACAACTACCAAAGGGAGAAAGGCGATTATGAGATTAATTCTTGGAAAAAAGTATATTTCTTAACGAGTTGAACCTTTCAAAAACATTCTCCTGTGGTTGGTTTTGTATGTATTTAGTTGATGAAAAGTTAAAATGGCAAATAGATGGGCAGTTATTTTCAGGAGAGAGATTATGTAAATATCTATTTCTTTCATTTTGCCGCTTTTTCTCCTTTTGGCTTTACGCTTTTATGCTTCGCACAGAAATCAGAGAGGGAAAACAATTCCGACCTTTTGAGGTTTGTTTGCCTCTAAAGGATCCGCGAAAGAAAGGAAGGCTGGAGAAAGAACAAGTCATAAATGACAAAAGCAAAAAGGGAAACGAGGTGAAGAGTTGAAAACTTTAAAAGCACAGGTACTATGTAGCGGTATAAGAAAAACCTGGAGAATGAATGAAAAGACAAACAAAAAGGTCTAAAGGAAGTGGAGAGCTAAAGATGTATGTTTAAATAGCATACATATTCCATTTTTTGTATACATACGTATTATGTAGGCATGTAGCTATAATATTGTACAAATATGTACAATGTACAATGAAACAAGGCCATGTAAGACGGAGATATTTGTAACACAAGCGTGAAATGAATGTGAGTGAGCGAAAAAAGAGAGAAAAAATAAAGGACACTTTTTTCCAGCAAAATTACCTTCGTTTATATTCATGGATGTGGATATACGTTCACCCGGGTTGGTGTTTATTCTTGATTCTTAAAAAAAGCACTTTGTTCCGTTTTTCTCTATTTTCTTAGGATTTGGGCATGTTTCCTTCTTCTTTATTCTTGTTCCTTGCCTTCCATCAGCCTGATATGATATGCCAAGACATATCATGCATGCCATCATGGGATATGGTTTTGTTATTAATATGAAATAGCATCGTGGTTTTTATTCTCGGGTGTGTGTAATACAAAACGCCGCACAATCTTCAACCATACCTGAATAGAAGTACTCTCTTTATAGTATTCGTTATACGTTGCATCATTGCTGCGGCTACTTTTTCTTCTTCTGCCTTGTAACTTCAAGACGTTCTTTTCCACTGCCTGCCTTTGTATTGTGCATTTATGTATGTAAGCAGAAATTTTGGTATGATTGCAACCCAAGAAAGTTCTAAGATAACTTGAATGGTTCGCCTCATTCTCTGCCATCCTGAAGGTTATGTGCTGTATAACTATAACTATGTGTACAATATTTATTTTTTATGGTTTGTACACTACATTCGCCATCTATCTTCCATGCATGTGTGTGTATGTATGCTCAACTATATTATGATCGTACTGGTTAAATACACATCAGTACATACAGACATCACTGTGTCTAATGAAAACCTGGAAATCCTCTCAACTTTGGCCAACAAAACTGGCAGGAGGAACATTGAACAGGAAAAGAAAAGTTTTCAAATGTGTTCCGTTTCTCGCTCTCTCTCTTTCTCTCTCTTTCTTCTCGTTGCTTTCTCCCTAGATGCTGTGTATACATTATACATATTCAGGACGTACAAATGCAGAGTTCGACGCTGCCACAAAGCGAAGTAAGAAAAAACTGTCTCTCTCGCAGAATACATAAATATCTGTACATTCGTATATTTTCTTCTTGATTCCTTTCCCTTTCCTCTGGAAAAAACAGGAAGGAGAATGAAAATAAACGCCGAAGCAGAAGTGTTAAAGCAAGAGAAGTAAAGGAGATTTCTTAAGCCAAATCGCTATGCATTCCCGTTGCCGCTCTTTCTTGCTCAATTCGCCCGCACTGTCGGTCGATGACGATTTGATCTGATAGTCACAATCAAACCTCCTCTTTATTCCGCTTCTGCCTTCCGCTCAGCAAGTCACTTAGTCAGCCACCAATCTGTTCATTCATACATTCGTCAGCAGATAAAGCAGAAAACAAGACTGATATCCTCCATTTTCAATTCTCAGTGTTTGCTCCTGTGTGATTTTACCATGGAAAATTCCTTATAAGAGGGAAATAAGGTGTTTGGTGGAATATTGCTTATGCATCATAATCTGCCTCTATAGATACATGTACGTACATAAAAAGCCCTTAGCACAATAAATGCAGTTTATATAGAAAGAAGATCAGGACCGAATAGCTTTGTATTTGGCTTTGCAGAGTTTGGTTTACGTTGCGTATCGCTTTCATCTTCATCTCCATCCCACCGGAGTCAGCTCAGAATATCATCTCGCTTTTATTCGCACTTCCCTGCCTCGTCCTCGTATCTTCAAAGTTCCTTCGTTGACTCTCTGCTTCCAAATTCAAACTCTCTCTTTCTCTCTTGAATTGAGCCAACTTGCGGCTTTCCAATCATCCCAATGACACAGCACAAATAATGGCAAACCAACATCTACCGACCAAACCATACAAATCTCAACCAAAACGAGCCAGGCTAAGCCAAACAAACAAAGCTCTCTTTTTCCGTCTACCTTTATCTCTTTTTTGTACACCACGGGTGTATTCTACATATAAACCACACTTTCGAAATTCAAGACCATGTGCTTAGGCTTTGAATCGGGATTCCACAAAATGATATGGTTTCTGTTGGTACCTCTGGATTTTTTGAGTTTCCTCTTAGTATCCTCAATCCTCACACATACAGCATTACTACATCGTAATAATATAAGTTACAAGACATTTGTGGCGTATGACACACTCTGGTGGATTCTGAATATTTTCTACCCTTACTCTACTTTTCACTTTTCACGTGGAAAGCAGAAGCGTCTGTGCGTGCGTGCTTTTTTTGGTTTGGTTTCACTCGGATGAGTTGAGTTGCTACTATTGCTTGGCTTGATTTGTCGCTGTTTTCCTCATTTTTTACCCTTCTTTGCATCCGATATTATATTCCGCTTGTTGTCTCTTCCTATCAGCATCTCATTTTAGCTATCCAAATCCAAAGATACAGTATCCACAAACTCAGACTTTTCAAGGGACGGTGAAAATATGCTGATGTATTGAGGATGTTTGTACACTTACTTATGGTTAGCCTTATACCATCATAGCCTCATATACATACAGTTGAATATATGTTCGTGTCTTTGAGGATGTGCACAGTTTCGTGTCATAGTAAACGAGTATTTGAATAAAAATGGGAGTAGCTGTATTTGAGCTCGCGTGAGATTGATATTTTATTTGAACAAGTTTCCTCTTTTCTTTAGTTTAAGATATTCTATTTGTAATCGGTGTAACCAAACACACGTAGCATGGTGAAAGTATTTTATTATTCGTTTTCGTATAGGTAGGAATTCTGTAGTTGAAAATCCCAAAGGGAGGAAACCAGCAGAAGATCCACGTGTATAATGTGTATGGAAATATCCATACGTGCTTAGAGACAGAGGCGAAAAGACCACAAATATTTATCTTATTGATTATTCAGTGGCTCCCATTTCAACGTATATTTTACGCAATGTAAGCAAACCAAATACATAAATTCATGCATATGTTGTTTAAGCGGAGAGTCAAGCAACGCTCATCCACTCGTGCTTTAAATTTGAGTTCAAATTCGAATTTTTGTACAATATTTACATACTTTAACGTATGTCACTGAAAATGTATGAAATTTTTTCAAAGGTTCTTGCGCAAAATAATTTCTTTGTGCGTGTATCACACTGTTTGTGGTAACGGCGATATGGTAGATGTTCTTACACAGAATTTTGCTATTTAGTGGGGGTTATACGGCGGCCTTCAGAGCAAGGCATACCAAAGGTATTGCACAATATAGTTAAATACAAAAACCATGAAGAACCTTTTGTACTATATCACGGTCAGGTTAGTATCAGACGGACACGTGGATTATGTTATGACTGGTAGAAATTTAAAACAAACCAAAACCTCGGCAGACAAACAAAGGGATAGGGACTAACGATAGGGACTAAATATCAGTACAAAGAAATGATACAAGTGAATATTTCTTTGTTTAGAAAATAAAATGTTAATACGGCATTTAAATCGATTTGGTGAACAATGTAAAAGCTAATAACAATTGATAATCTCTTCAGTACTTGAGTAATCTCTCTTTGATCATGAGTCAGTGTATGGGCTCAGATTTTGGTTGTATTGCGGTGTATTTTGCATGGAGCATCAAGCCATTCCAACATGCGGTTTCTGTTTTGTTGCTGGGATATATCATTCACCATGTACTTAAGCAAACAAGTATGAACACAATCAAACAATCCACAGAATCAGATATTCTGTTTTGCAAGCACCTCTGTCTTTCATTTAACTTTCTGCTGCTCTAAAAGGTCATCCACATTGCACGGGTCAAAATTTTGAAGTTTTAGTGTTTTCAGTCGTCAAAAAGGATACACGCAGTGTTTACACATTTTGAAACACGATAAATGCAATGAATTTTCAAGTTAACTGCAGGTACGTCAGATTAATTTGAAAATTGGAGAAAGTTGGTTTTTTTCGTTCTGTAGCTCCGTTAGTTGGTGTTTGATCCAAGAAATTCTTCTTTAATTTTATGCTAGTTATACACGTCTAGGTTACATTATTTTAGAGCTAGTCAACCCTTAGTGATATCAACTTCTACATGAATTCAACATGTGTATTTTTATCCAGTGAAAGTTAATGTCCGTCTATTAAACCAACCCTTTAGTTATCCCTTTTGTAGGAGAATCGTATACTCATTAAAAAGTTTGTACGTAAAACAGTACATAGTGTACGTTGTACATAGATTACATTGTAAAACTTTGTTTTTTGAGTAGAAGCAATGAAATTTATGTATATTAGGAGACAATCAATCTTGTCTTTGCTGGCGTAATAAGCTAAAATACGTATTTTTTACGTAAAACGTGGATTGTAAAAAGGCACTTGCCATTTTGCATCACTGTCTTCTAAGAAGGAGCTAAGAGGAAGATGAGTGGCTCAAGTATATACTTCTCCTCTTCCTATGGAGTCAGAATGGAAAAGTTTATAAAAAAGTGGAAAAGCAAACAAAAATCTCTTTAGATACAGTGCAGCACGAGAATAACTCTACGAATCCACGTGTGCATGGCTATACATATATGACTTTTCCAGGTGCTCACAAAAATTCCAAGAGCATACTTATACGTACATACATATGAGTGTACATTTGTTCGACGTTCCTCTGGGGAAAACTGGCTTGCTGGTGGATGTGTGGAGTTTGTAAACTTGGTGGATTCTTCAATGTTATTATAAAGTCTCAAAGTTTCTGTTATAGCCACTATGTATATGTGTTACACGTACAAGATACTGTATGTATGTATGTATGTCGACCTTTACTTTGTTCGAGTAACCCTGAGTACGAGTAATTTACTTGTGCAAATAAATTGAAATCAATAATGTATGTACGCATACGTAGTATACACAAGGCCCATTGTCAGCTCTCATACTACATACCTATGTATGTAAGCATGCGTATGCATTTGATGCATAAAAATCCACCACAGCGTCAAAAGTCATTTCGATATGTCTCTGACTAAAAGTAACTACGGGCATGAGCTCGCCTACGAGTGACAGCACACTAAAAGCTGAAAATTGAGAAAGATAGTGCAGTGCATTCACTCCTCCAGCAATGCACTACAATGCAATGTTACAGTAATATGTTATATACGAGCAAGAATGTGTGGCGTGGAAAAATATTTTATGAGGATGAAACCAAAGTTGAATGGACGTTTTTGGCCGCTGGATTTCCATGTGCATGTTTTATATTGTAGCAATCCATTTGCATGGACAAGCACCAAGTTTGTGGTTGCTGGTAGATGTAAATAAAGGGTATGCAAACAATATTATGTGCGGCGTCTATTATGCATGTCACTTGGTGTCTCGGCTACTGACTGTTTGACGCTACCTTCGTACAAGCTACATACAGCTAAACATAAAAAATGGATGAATTATGATGTGGCTTACATTATTTTTGAATGAAATGTAAACGGGCTTGTGTATTCACGTATATACATAAAATGAGAAAACTGTACATGATATTGTTTCAAAAATTGGAAAACCCCTCAAAATGGGAAAATTTGTCAACTTTTATTATAAAACTTTGGGGATGTAAACGCAAAAACTCAAAGCTAAGTGAAAGCAAAAACTTTATCCTCATGTAAAATTAGATTTAGAGAGTCTATCAAAACTGTAAAAACAACCTGCTCATTACTCTAACCATGAGTACTTGAATTTCCTTTTATTATGCTAACATGAACTTTACTATTGAATAGAGATGGAGATCGACAACCGCCTGTAGGTTTGACATAAACATATGTGTGTAATCAATTAGATTTCCGCGTAGCACAAAGAGGAGTCCTTTAATTAGAGCCCATTCAGACTGAACGTGAGTTTCCATGTATTTCAGTCGCTTCCTCTATTTTTACATGGAAATCTATATCCTTAAGAGGGAAAACGTGACACTTGAATATTTTGCAAATTACAAACATCTATTTATATTCTTCTGGATTTATTTGCGTATTATTATATGTTCGCATGCTTATTAAATCGTTATGATTACATAAACAACCTTTATTAAAGTCAAGTATACCATGTATAGAGTTCAACGGAATACGTATTTTTAATTTTTATGTACAATAAAAAACCTTTTCCTTTTTAAATTTCAGATTCGGGATCCAAACAGTTTTTACCTTAATGATAAGCATCAAGTACGCGTGCAGATTGAGTGGGGAGAGTCATACCTTCTATTTCAAGCCACATATCACAAGTATGATGATGTGACGCGAGTTCATAACTACCAAATGAGGTAAACTAAATTCATCTTTTTTCCCTTCAGTTATATGATACTTATAATAAAATATAATGCAATGAAATTTTATGCCGGTACATATAAGCTGCATAGTATGTTTGCGCACAAGAAACTACAAAGTTTGATATGATGTTTCACTTGCATAAAAAACAAGCTACATAATGTATGGTAAAGTTTTAGTTTCTCTTCTCCTTTCCATTTCTATGAAACGAGCCAACTTGATCGCTCCAGGATTTACCTGTAATGACTTTTGCTATGGTGCAGTAAAACTGGCTCATCTGTCGTCTGTAACTATACTCGATTCAAAATACAAAACCAAAAGGATTATAAATATCTCTTTAGAATCAGACTTATTAGGTACCGCTCTTTATCCTAAATGTTACATCACAGCGAACATTTTGTTCATGGTGGTATAGGCATACAAGTACGATAGGGTTTATACATAACATGTTAAAGAAATTGAAAATCTCCGGAACCGAGAATGTAGGATTTCATATTGACATAACCTTTAGAAAAGAGGGTTGAAGCTAATTGAAAATGTGTTATTATTGGCATTTCGTATTATTAAAACACATTCTCAATTCTGTAAGCTACACACATATTTTGTATGATTCTCTAATATATGATTCTAATGGTAAGTGTGCCAGTGGGGTATGAAGTATGAATAACTAGTGTATTGTACTACATGTTTAAAAGCCGTAGAATTCAAAATTAAATTTAGGATTTTACGCCCCGTGATGCATATTTCATATGTTTGACAACGGTGTGTGTTTTATGCATATCATGAGATATTATAATAAATATATGTGTATAAGTTTGACAACAGAAGCTTAGAAGTCAGTAATCTGCCGTCAGTCGTCATTCATTGGTTTGGTTCTAATTACGTATCCCTGTTCAAACAACTCCATTTTCAGGAAAATTCCCACTGTCAAATCAACTAAAATCCCATCGACTCACATGTTAAAATGCAATATGGACCACGAATACGCAGACAGTCATTTAGTTATTGTGCAACGCGAGTACACGTTACATGGTCAAAGAGCCATTTTTTTGGAAAGTTAAGGTATTATAAGGCCAATTGGAAGGGAAGCTATTTTGGATTCAAAAAAGTTTGTTATGCTCTGAAAAAAGCAAGAACACATTTTTGGAATATCCCTGATAAAAATTTCAAATATACGAAATTTGATCTTTCGAAAATGTCAAACTATGAAATAAGCGAATTTTTTAGTGTAATTTAATCAAGTTTAAAAACTTGACCTTTATCATCGTTTGAGCGATACTTCAATTTTAAGAAAGTTGGATAGATGATAGACTAAAAGTACTTTTTACTCCAGCTAGACCTCAGCTTTTCAATTAAACAGCTTGTCTAGACCAACCACTGTCTACTGTCCATGTCCTTGTTCGTGTCCAATCTGGAATTGATGAGTGTGCATGCGATTAGCGATGAAAGCCGAGAGAGACTTTAAACATGAATAAAAACCGACCCTCAAGTTGTTGCAGTCACTCATCGTCAGTTGTGATCGCCAATCTGTCTCTTTCTGTCTCTGTCTATTTTCTCGTTCCATTTGTTTGTATTCGTCCATTTACTATCTATTTGCACAATTTGTATTATCATTCTTCCAACTCTGTCTCTATCTCTGACATACTGCATTATATTACAATACATATTTGTGGGCAAATCCTCAACGTCACAATCTTGTCAAAGCCTCTCGGGTAATTGCACTCAGTGGCGCGCACACACACACAGGGAAAAACCGTCGCCCTGTCCTTGTTTAATTAAATCGACAACCGAATGGAAAGCGATGCTAGATGAATGAAAAAGAAATCCTATATAACAGCCGTGGGATTTGGACTTGTATGCACACGTGTATAATGAATAGGGAACAGCAGTGTCAAGCAAATGTCGAGTAAATAATACATACATATGCATTTATGTTTCCCGAAAAAACGAGTGTACGTACAAGCTTTGTTCCAGATAAATGGTAAATTAACCAGTATTAAGCCAAGATTCTTTAAATATCTCTCCTACACATTTACGCACAAGAATTGTGTATGGAAAACACGTAACTATTATTATTACCCAACATAATAAAAGATGAAAGCAAATATCATGTGCCAACATCTGTATATTTCGTGTATATATTCATACCTATGTTATGTATATTTGTAATACAAAGGTATAGCGAATCTTGTGCAAATATAAAAAGTTAAATATAAAAAGTTAAATACTGTATAGTTGGTATAATATAATGTGATATTGAGGAAAATCCAGATTTGAGCTGCAAGGAGTCCTTTTAATTTGCTCTCTTAAAGGATTTCAGTTGTGTAGGTTTCAAGAGTGAGAGAGAGGAGGTAGAAAGAAAATAGAATATAGAGAATGCAATTATTTTGGCTGTACATCTGACTTGGTTTTTGTGACTTCATTAAGGTAAGTTTTTTGTTCTTTTGTTTGGATTATGACTCGAGATGATGAGATTTTCTATGATGTAATTATATGAGAAGGGAAGGAAATAAAACAGAGACGACAACTAAGACTGAGACTGAAACTAAGGCAAGCCAAGATAAGTAAGACAAAAGGAAAATGAACAGGGAGAGCAGGGAACAAATGAAAAAGATGAGGAAGTGAGAGTAGAATTCTCCATTAGCCATAGACCATTACATGTTGCACATATGTATACGTACGTAAAAAATATATCATGCATCATATCGTATCACCTCATAAACTCCATACTTATTTTTTGTGGATCTTGTGCACATAATTGATATTTATTATTGTACCCTAGGTATTCATGTATGTATTTTAGGTGCGTATTATACATTATGCCTACTTTTTCCCTTCAGTTACCATCGAGAAAAACATAATTTTACATGATATTATTATCTTC
>JAQIVE010002840.1:0-18551 GCA_034698285.1 Sminthurinus bimaculatus | reverse complement strand
CAAAGCTGATGGTTGGTTTTAAGTAATTTTAAAAGTAAATCATCATTCACAATTATGTTGATTATAAATACAATAAAATGTTTAACCTGAGACTGTAGCATCTCTCTCTTCAAAGGTCGCTCAGCAACTTTCTCCACTTTGACTGAGCCACTCGAGTCACTAACTCGATAGAGGGTGACGATAGTTTTGAAATTCTTCTCATACTCGTCATCATCATCTTCAGCGTTAGCCATATCAGCTCGCGACCCCCCTCCAAGAGCCTTAAAGTATTCCGCCACGTGGTCATCCGGACTGGTTGGCTCAATCATCATAATCTTGATTTTTCCACCATGATCCTGATCTCGAATTTGGTTGGCGGCTTGAATCGCCTTTAGCCTCTCAGTTCTCTTGCTAAACCGACCAACGTAAACATAGATTTTCTTGGGGGTGTCCAAAATGTAGCAGTCCCCTTTGTTCATCGACCTGACACTGGCTTCGACCTCACGAATACGAACATTCCGCTTTCCCTTCACTTGAAACAAACGGTTTGGAGCATCGTCCGGGTTGTAGTGCTTGAATCCACTTTGGACTCCTCCAGGAACATATCGGACACCTAAGTACATAATTTATGTTACGATTCATGATTATCAATTGTGTACACGGCAATTACCTGCATATTTTATACTTTACTAAATTATATGTAAGTGTCGTTACAGTTTTGTAATGTTTGCATTATTTTCATGATTGGTTTTCAACATGAACTGATATAAAAATGAAAGATGCTCGTACCTATTTACTTCAATTACTTATATATATATTTATGCGTCAAGCACTCACCGCCTTTGAAACATGAGAGAAAAGCTGGTGACTCGTACTCCTGTGTTTCACGGTACTGTACCGGAAGACCTCCGAGCATGTCATCAAGCTCCACAGCCTGTTGGTCATAGTAGCAGATATTTTTTGCAAACGCACTAAAACTACACACTTGCAGTAATTACATATAATTTTTACATGGACACATGGACAAGTCAAAGGACAGGTCAAAGACAGGAAATCGATCAAATACGCTTGTTACGACATTTACCTTGATTGCTGCCGTTCCCTTCTCATCCTGAAAGCAACATAAACAAACGTGAAAAACTATAACTATTATATAACAGCTATGGTACGGGTAGATTTATATAACAATACATAAAGATTGTGCTTTGTACAAAGAGTTTTTGTGAGGGTATAATACACGCGTGCACAAATATACATAGTACTGTGAATATAGGTTACGTGATCACTATGTTCTAATTGAATTCTTAACAGAATGACAGTACACATAATCGCTTCGCCGTTGTATCTACTACAGAGGAAAAGTAATCAACTCAGTTAATGTATTTATGGGAAAAGTCACCATAAAAGTTTAATTCAGGGCTCGAACCCAACGACACTCAACCAGATTCTATTTTTATATTAAACAGGAGAGAGTTTACAGATATGTGCTATCAATTTGAAATTGAATACCTATGTGTAGTGTAAACAAAGCAATATGCCGACTATATGTTATACCAATAATTGTGCGTGGACTTATGCGTATTGTGAATATGACGTAAATAACCAAATTTTGAGAGTAATAGAAGAGGCTCCTCTTTTAGAAGTGTATTGGATATTGGTGTTTCTTACTTTTGCCCCACATCACGACTTTTCCAGGTAGGCAAACGCATTGTATGAAATTAGTGTGACAGCTAGGATCATTTCTATACACACGATATAGAAGATGTTGGTTATACCGGAGATATTTACGGAGAATATTATTTGATTCTAGGGAATGTTTTTCCTTCTGTGCACAGTTTAAGTTTAAGTGTTAGTTAATGAAATAATAAATAAAATTGAGATGAGTGTCTCGAATTTCTCCTGGATTTATTTTCGTTTGGTGAGTGAATTGAGAAAAATACGGCAAAATAAGAACATGGAGAAAAAAGGGCGAAGGACGCTTGTAAATCGGTTTCTTTCAAGTGCAACCGAGCAAACTTTGAACGGCTTCTTTTATTTTGCACAGCTATCAAAATCTGTGTCTATTGTGAGAGTTTCGAATGACCCTACTGTGCGTTACCACCGTTGGGAGCCCCAGAATAGAAAGCAAAAATGGGCTTATCACCTTTTAAACATCTTATTTGTGGCAGTACTGGTATTCGAATGGCCGGCATTTATTGTGTACGTCTCTCGCCATGAGATCAATGCAAAGTCGTGCATTCACATGGTCTTTGTCATCATCTACACCTTTGGATCACTTTTCAAATGTGTTCTACATTTCAAGGCTCAAAGTGTGATTGACGTTCTCAATCAAACCGAGTTTCTCATGTCATCGAATGTATTCAAGAGAAAGTGGCATCAGCATCCCTTCCCTCAATTGTGTTTTCTCTATATTCCTCCTCTTTTCCTAGCCATCCCGCTTTTCTCTCTCACCCTGTTTCTCCTCAATCCCCTCGGCCCCATGTATATGTCGGCGTATCTTTGTGTCCATCTCCAACCCTACAATTTGATCAGTTTGCTTGTTCTCGGTGTGATTGAAACCTCTGTATTCTGTATCACCATGTTTATTCTCATTTTTGGAGGCCTGATTTGTTTCATGGGGCTTATGTGTCTTGTACTTTGGATTCGGGAGATTCGGTAATATTTAAATTAAATGGTTTCTTTTTCTGGAGTTCGTGTTATCAATGGGGAAGAAGAAGATAATAATATAAAGTATAATATGGTTTTTGTTCTTTTTTTCCTACGATACAACAGACTGGACACTGACAGCAAAATGGACTCATCTCAACTGTTTCGAGAAAATATCCAAAGGCTCAAGTACCTTCGAATTTACAACATGCTATGGAATGAATTTTGGGCTGATTTCGTCATTCCTGGATCAATTGTTTTATCCTCTGCCTTCACAGTAGCGGCCGTCTATTGTACCCTCCAACTTCACGACACTGTTTCCCCATTGATTTACATATTTTTCCCAGTCGCCTCCATTTTCTTGGTCGGCGGGATTATTTTGGGGGTATTTGGCCAGCTGGGGGCTATACACAGAAAATGTGTGGGCAAGAAGGAAGCACTCCGCATCAAACTGTTGGAAAGGATGGCCTCAACACCACAGATAAGGAACGACTATGTAACTCTGCGATATAAACTGGAGTTGAAAGAGCTCCTTGCTATTAGAAACTTTGGAGTGCGGATGAGCTTTTTTGGGTATTTACGATCCACAACTCAAGCTAGGATGGTGGACGAGATCATCAACTACCTTCTGTTGCTCCTGAGTCAATCTCACTTTTAAAATTGTACATTTTGTCGACGGTACATCTTTTATATGTTATTGAATGTTTAACACATAATATAATATAATTGTTATATGCATTGAAACAGAATTACTGTATGAATGAAGCAACAATGGCTACTAGAACAATGTTGTCAGTATTTCATTTGTAAAAACTTGAACGTAAGTACATAGATTAGTACATCATGTATGAGTTGTAATTATAAAAGATGTGTATTTATACACTAAACTTGTAATCAGCATTCACATGTTCTGCCGAGAATAAAACAAGGGATGTGTTTATAGTAGGACGATTTTTACTTTTTACACCACGAAGAAAAAAACATAATGAGATCTCATTGGCTGTGACATTTATGCACAGACATTCCATGTTCTACTGAGGTGGTTTCGAAATGCAAATGAAACTGAAAATAAACACCAGGCCGCTGCATATACCACACACCACATGGAAGCGCAATGAGTATACATCGAGGAAACCCCCAAGAAAATTAAGAAGGGAAACGTGTACACTGTACACTGTACACAGACATCCACATCTCGAAACACGAAATGAAATTGGTAACTAAAATACAACGGGGCTAGAGAAACACTCTCATTTACTGTTTATTTTGCCGTGAACCGAAGTAATTCCCACCAACCCGATTCTCCGATTCTATGTATATGTAATCCTGCCAGAGACAATCTTCAAAGTCAAACAATTGAGTCATGATGAATCTACAAAAAACTCTAATTTATTTTAAAAGGTAGACATTTTTTGCTCTTTCTCATCTAACATCTTTCATACGTATATATGCAGTACATTGTACATACCAATGATAAGGATATCTGTGTAAAATATGTAATGTGTGTGAAATTGTGAATCACACACGCTGAACAAATAGTCAATGTGAATGTGAAGGAGATGGAAATTTCAGAAGCATAATAATATAAACGGGGAAAGGAGTGAGAGTGAGCTAAAAGGAAAAACTTAAATACATAAATAGGTAAATGTACAAGATATCTATTTTTACTTTGAGAGGAAAGGAAAAAAAAATATTCTGTATCTGTGCTCTGTCTGTCTCTGTCTCTGTCTTTGTAGAGAATATCTACTGATATATGTATGTGCTTATGCATACATGACAAACGGAAGCGCTTTCCAGGAGGGAAGGATGAAGGAATAGGTAACGTGAATGTGAGTGAGTGAGCACGTTAATAAGTCACTGTATAGGAAAAAACAAACAGTATTTCTGTTCGACATTTCATCGGGACTGCATAAATGTTGTCTAAATGTAATGTAGAATGTTGAAAGGAAAAACATTAAAAGGAATGGCCCACAACCTACAGCACAGTTGTCTTTTTCCCCTGTGCAAAACGTAGATATGTATGAAAGACTCTCTCGCAATAGTAAGTTCATTGTCTTACAAACATTAAAAGCGAAAGAA
The DNA here is from genome assembly GCA_034698285.1 of Sminthurinus bimaculatus. Taxonomy (NCBI): domain Eukaryota; kingdom Metazoa; phylum Arthropoda; class Collembola; order Symphypleona; family Katiannidae; genus Sminthurinus; species Sminthurinus bimaculatus. The sequence continues at coordinate 13,847 of JAQIVE010002840.1, read as the reverse complement.
AGATAATAATAATTATTTTTTTACGTATGTTTTGTGCATGTATGTATGTAGTAAGCATTCGAGCTCATCAAAACTATCTTTCTCTTTGTCTGTCAGTCGGTATATTTCTGCAAAATTTTGGCGAATTGAAATAAAAACATGTACGAAATTTATTTTTTCTTGTTTCTTACCTGACTCGTATCCTTTCCCAGCCAAAAATGAATATCCCATGACAGTACTCCATTCCTTTCTTTTGTCTGTCAGCATTACAAAAGTTATATAGCAGAAAAAACAGAATATCAGTCATCGCATATACATAGTTCAAGCAAATATCAAATTCAAATGTCAAATAAATACAAAAAAAGTCGAGTTTGGTAGAGGAACGTTGCTCCATCATTAAACTTTCATAAGTACGCTAGTCATTATGCCAGTAATTAAATTTGTAAGATTTAGAGTACAAAAATCATCTAAAATTTATTTCATGGGACAAATGTTTTGAAAAAAGTAACTATAGTTTTGTTTCACTGGGACGCTCGTGCGTAAAAAATCGATCGTAAAAAGTTTCAAAAGTTGGCGATGTGGATAAAATTGATACTATTTCAGCAAATACTCGTACATGTAAGAATCTATTTTCTTCTAGGGAAACTGCAAAGAACTGTAAAAAAAAGCTCCAAGACAATTTGCAAACAGCTCATGAATCTTGAAGAATTTTATAGTTCACAAAGTCATTACAAAGATTCTGTTAAGATCTATTTTTACTTTTTGTTTTTTATGAGTCGTCTCAAGATTTTATTGATAAAAATGAGCCGCCTCACTATATTTACGTACACCAAGGCGAATAACTAGGATGGCGTGTAAAATGTAAAATGTGACTGTAGGGAGAACGGAGAAAGTGTCTCAAGAGGGTATTGAAAAGTCAGTTCAATTAGATTTGGCGTTCAAAATATAGAGTTGAAAGGGGAACGTTTTCATATGACACCTGGGGATTGAACCGAGACCCAGCCAATTGTATATGCCGAATCGAATTTTAAATGTTGCATATGTGACCTTTACAGGTCACTTTTTTATGTGGTTCACAAACGTTTGCCGTACAAGTAATATGTGTCTAAAATATATACATACTTCGTAAGGTCTTGGTTCAATCTCTTCGGATTGGTTTATCTAAAACGTGAACATGTCACATTTTTTGCTTTAAGTACAAAAGTAGGACATATGAAATATGAAATAGAGTTCTTAGGATAAATAATATGCAGCTAATCTTACGTTTAAAATGATGTACGAATCTCCAGTGTAAAACTTTCCGTATTCATTTGGTGGGTACTTGACAGGAGCAAAGTTCTGTAAACAAAATATACAATGGTAAAATCATAATTATGATAATTTTTCATTTTTTCTGATAAACAGATTTGAATGTTTATGAGCAGCAAGTAATATAGCAATTAGCAATAGGTATATCAACTTTCAATCCTTTTGTTTTGAATCAGCTGACAAAAACCACAAGAGAAATGTCATATGATTTTGTTTATTTTCATTACACATATGCCGCATGGTAATATTTGTACTACATTTGATGTTTACCAATTAACTTGCTTTTGCAATCATTTTTAAAAAGTTATTCCATCAACTTCCACAATCAAATATCAATGTTTATATTAATCTGACACTCTGTAATTCATGGCACAAAATCATCATGCATGCAGAAGGACATTAGGTATCTAGTTTCCTTAAAATAATTAGCTATACAATAACGCCTCCTCGTAAGCCTTTCGTCACCATTAATTGTTGTATTTCAGGAACATTGGAGAAAGCAGTTGGTCCCACTATGGCATCTTACTCAGGACCGATATAAATGATACCATCGTTCCATAATCTCCATTTTAGCCAAACATTGAGTTACTCAAGAGGATCAATGTTGTAAAATATCATGAGCCGATAATACTGTTGAATAAAAACAATTTCTTGTATCGAGAAAATTCAAGATGGCGGCTATTTTGAAGTACAAAGTTGGCTAGAGAATACGTGATTAACATTAGTTTTACTTAGAATTTGTTTACATGCACGATCTCATTAATCATACCAGGCCAAAATTTGACAATGATAATTATTTCTTGTATATTGGGACTTCTAGTGAATTTATCGGGAGACCAGCGGGGAGAAGCGGGTATTAATGATACGTTTGCTCACACGATAACGCAATCATACGTACGTATTATAACTATATGATATGACTTTGGAGCAAGAATGTTTGCGACAAAAATAGCTGAAATTTTTTGGCCGGCTTAATACATAGAAAAGTAGTCGGATCATTTCCACGCATACATTTGTGCTGATAATTAATCAGTGTGTAATTTATCCATCATCTCAAAATACACTCGAGGAAACAAGCGAGGGAGATTTCTAACCGGAATAGTACTGTAAATAATATTTATTTATTTGCGGTTTATAGAAAAGAAAAATATTTGGTAAATTATCAAGCCTCTTGGACAAAGAAAAATGCTCCCAAAATATTCAACTGTAGAAAGACATCACAAATTCTATGAAAATGCGAGTGGAAATATTTTCCTTCTAGCTAATAATTTTTCAATCATTGTACAATTATTTCCCATGCTAAGCCGTCGTTTTATTTTTACAACAGCTCAATTTTCAATAGTTAATCAATAAAACTACACCTTTTGCGTAAAACATATTAGGTCATTAATTTCTTTAAATCAATTATTCATAACTTTATTTTAGTAACTCACATGGAAATTTCCATGGTGAGTCATTTCTGAGCATTCCGTAGCCGTCTAGGCTATAATTATAGCTACCAACTTATGGGTTTTTGATGCATTGTATAGGGTTACGCGTTCGAAAAAGGAAAACCATCTTGGAAATTAAATTATTGATATTTATCGAGCAGTAAAGTACTAAAACTGTTCTCTCGCACACTGGAGCTTACCGGAAGTAGTGGCTTAGTTTTTCATGGCTTGACATGACCAACGTATTAAGTTGTTTTATGGTGAGCGTTATAAGACTTGTAACCCCAAGCATTGTCAAGTTTAGCTGGGATAGTTACTGACTATGAATAGGTAACTACTGATTTATGTATATTATTCATAAATTAGCATTGTATTGCAGTGTATGCACATTTTTATTATGAAATCCCTTTCAATTGACTTTGGTCTTGACATTGCATGATGCCGTCTACTTCTTGCATGCATACATCAGTGGATTCTAATACACTTAACATTGATTGCAAAAACTCGTACTTTTTTCCTCTCTTTATATTTTCCTTCAGTATGACTCATTTATGACTCTTTCTTTATGTCTGTTTGCTTGGCTGGCTATGAGTCTGCTACTATTGCGTGTACAGTGTACAGTACACTGATTTAGTCTGAGTTTGTTACTCCTCCTTTTATTTTAAGCTTCAAGGTCTATTTGATATCTGCACAAAAGTCAATTCGACGGCTCTCAATTTTCATGCGTACAACCTACACACACAGATGCAAATCTTCATTCTTCACTAAAGCATCTTTACACCAACCCAAATGACTGTTTGGCTGATTTTGTCTGACAATACGTTTTTGTAATGTAACTGAATGTACATGTAGTCTGATACATATACCCATGATATGATTTTAAAAGTTATCTTTTGACAATATTTATGTAAAAAGCTGGATTGCATGCATGTATATTTATTTTAATTTTTATATGTTGCTGAGCCACAAACTTGTTGCTCTGAGTTCCTAAAAGATATGTTTGTATTGGCTCTGGACTTAAAAAACACCAGTTCTCTCTTCCTTGCAAAATGTCCTTTTGTTTTTGCTTATTTTACGCCAATTTGATGTAGGACAGGATAAGCACGATAGGTTTACATGTCATTTTTTACATATTAATTGTATATTTTGACAGGCTGTAACTTTTGTTTATGTTTTTTGTATTATTTGCTATCATTTGTGAAACAAATATTGAACATAATTACACAAAGTCTACTGAAAGTGTCAAGGTTTTATTTTACCTCAATTCTCCAAACTTCAACTCCGGCCTTTTGTCCCGCTCCCTCGAAGGCTGGATCAACAACAGTCATTTTCTTGGTTTATTTATTTCTAAATGGAAAATATGTTAAAAATTGGTTCTATAATAGTATAAACAGTTTTGTGCGGTAAGAGAAATCACAACGAAGCACAAGACTTCAAGATTTTTATATAAAAACAAATGGTAAAATTTACTTTGCAAATTTTCAGCAAAATGCCAAAAAATGTGTGCACAACATGTGCAAAATAAAACTTACCCTGTTGAATTAAGTTTACACAGTAAAATTGTGAATGAAAAATGAAAGATGCAAAGGTTATGAAGTAGTGCACAGAGTCTGGAGACAAGATTGAAACTGACTGTATGATTGAGAGCTCAACTTGTGATGAGGGAAACGGAGCAATATGTATGTCTATTGTATTTATGCGTTCGGAGATCAAGCAACAACTGAAACAGGAAACTACGAACGCTGTATCGCTGTATGAATGTTTTACTTGCTTCTTCCATACGTTACAGAATAGTTACATAAGTAAGCCTGTAAATATGTACATACATTATGTGCTACTCCTTCTCGCCGGTTTTTTCTACTTTTTCCCCATTGAATATGTACATTGTACATGTGCGATGCACATAGATATTGTCTATATACTAGTCGTTCTCACTGAGTACCTTATTTTGGAAAGTTTAAGACTGTATCTGAACCCTAAAAAGATTTTTTCTTTTCGACTCTATAACTTGTAAAATTTTAATTGACATTGGCTAGAGTTCAGTAAATACTCCGTCTTCAGGATAAAAAAGCCCAAAAATCGGCCAACATTTTGAAAATTGACTTGCTTGGGTCCAAAAGCAGTTTAAAATCGTTCACTTTCTAAAATGTGCTACAAGTTGGGAAGATGCTTAGTTACATATAATATGCACACACGTCTATTCGACTTCTTGGAAAGAATGAGTTTTTTCCATGGAATACATGCACCAATATTGATGAGATACTTACATAGCAAAGTAGTGGGATCTCTCTGTGTAAATGTGTGTATGCATGTACTAGCAAACTTTACCAAGTTCAGTTTGAGCTGTCGACTCTAAAATATTATATCGAGCTGGATGCCAAATGTACGTGTAAGTACTAGAACTAGGAGCAACATGAATTTAAAGAGCTTCGTTTGGAGCATTATACTGATACATGTGTACATAGAGTAAAGAGAGTAAATACAAACAAAATTCCTCTTCTTCCTTCCTCTTTCCATTTGAGTGCCCTTTATTAATGAGTTAGATGGTGAGATGAAGAGAGAATTTAACAGTAGGTAGTAGCTACTACAGCTACTCGGTTCTGAGTATTTTTCCCCTGTGTGTCATGTAGTTATTCGAAACTCACGTTGTCAACGAGACACGGCACATATGATATTAATAAAAGTGACAATGGTGATGAGGAAAATCTTGTTTTTGTCACTCTTAAATATGTGTCACACTCCACCCGCCACAATGCGCATAATGCTGTTTGTATTTAGTAGGAGACTCCTACTAGGAATGCAAGTTTACAAACCCACATGCATTTTAAGGTGAGACAAAAGTCGGCTCACTTCAATCAGCGCAAACGTAGGTGTGATGTAAAGGTAGCGCTAGCAGTGCAAGTATAATTTTCAAACTCTAATGCTTCAATTATGCAGATTTCAACTTTTTTAATAACGATATGATTGGGACGTGACTTTTTTCATCTTGCAAATAAATTAATTTTTAATAAGTAATAAAAGCATTTACACTTGTGTGGATTGTGGATATGCGAGAAAATGTATATTGTACATATCTGCTGTTTATTTTCAAAATGCAATTTACTTGCAATGAGAAGGCATTAAAAATAGTCAAAGTTAACACACAACAGATCAAGTGTTGTGATTTATTATCAATTTCCATAATTTTTGTAGGAAAGAAATATTAATGTACATATTTAAAAGCATCGACCATGTTATTGATTAGACAAAAGTACTGATAAAGTAATGATAAAGATAAACATGAAGGATCAGTTTTAAATATTATTGAACAGTTACATAAGTATACAAACATAAGAAAATAATAATGAAAGGTCAATGTATTGAACATGTTTCATTATATATCCAGCTTTTTAAATTGCAAATGTTGTAACATATATTTATCAAATGAAGTGCTTCAGTTGCTATGCGACAAAACTTGAGTTGTAAACACTTCACCAGAAGAGAGTGAGATGTGAGTGTATTATCATTACCTATTTGCAGGTAAAGTATAAAATAGCAACGAGTGTTCAACAGTAGTAAATCCACACATTCCGTTGCCATGTACGATGGGAAAATCTCGAATCACCTGCTGTATACAGTTACATTTTGGAATAGTTGAGATTTATTCCAGCCGTTTCCACAGTACTAATTACTAATTATCCACCATAAATTAATGGAGCGAAGGGGATTTTGAACTTTCCAAGAAATATATATTTGTTTGCCTTTATGATCTTCACTGTCATGAATTTCACCAGTGTCCGAAGGTTGAATACTGAGGCTTCATGTTTTACTTCATCAGTTTTTCATCAATATTTTGTAGCTTATGTAACTTCTGTAACGCTACTTTTCCCTGCCCTTCTCTCGTCTCTTCAACTTTTCCAGTTTCATTTTCTCTCTTCGTATCCTTAGTAACTGTGAGTAGTGAAGCTCACGTTTGTGGTTTAACAATTTCTCCGATTCATCATAAGCTCGCTTACACAGACTACATATGTACCACACAGTAAAGCCTTTTTCAGGACCCCAGTCAAGTTTTGGACTCACTTTCACTTTTTTCGGAGCACTTTCACTCATTTTATCTAAAACACATGTGCAGGATTTACATCAAAAACACTTTTTCTTGGAAAAACAGCTGTGTAATGCCTTTGGTCGTCATGTGTTGTTTAATTGTCGGTAAAAGCTGAACTGCAAAAGTCGGACTGACGTTAAACTGTGTGTTGCAGGTTTCTGTTGAAAAGTTGCCTTCAAAATTTTGTAACGAGTAGTTACGAATGCACATACAACACACGTACATACACCGGTCGTAGATATTTATTTATTTATTTATTGACCTAAAAACAGTCATTCTCTCATATCCTGTATGTACTTATAACTCTATATGTACATACTTTTAGAGCATAATCGATCTATCAATTTCCAATACGAAATATCTCGCAGAGGTACGGCAGCCAGAAGACAGACCATGCTTTGAATGAATATTATAAACATTTGAATTATTATTATTGCAAAGGTTCACGCACGCATTTGCATTGAACACGCCATCCTTATTTTAAATGTGGTAGTAAAACCGGCGGATATTTGTTACAAACCATAAGTAGCACTTTAATGCGTCTAGTTAATTATACTACTGACTACGAAGCTTGTGATGTCTTCAGTCTTCACCACATACAATGCATTGTTTTGAGGGGTTCAAATCAAGACTTTTTTAGTTTTAGTACAGGAAAAACAATAGTTTCTATTCAATCACAACGGTTTTTCGTCAGAATTAATTGATGCAAAATAGACATACTGGTAGAAACTCAATTAAACCTTCTGCGTTTAATTACAGAGATAAATGTTGATGAAAATACAAAATGCTTGACCTTGGTGTTTTACTGCAAAATATTAATTTTTCACAAGCTACTTAATCTAGGTATGGAAGTCACAATCTTATAATAGTTACGTTCACGAACTATATGCGAGCTCGTATATAGGTGGACCCTAACTTTGTTTTTATGTATTATCAACTGATAGCTTAGGCAGAGTTTTGGTGCGGCACTCATATTATTCATTGGTAATATAGCTTCATCAATTTTAAGCACGTGGATTGTGAGCAAGGGCAAGAGAAATCGACAAACATACAGACATTACATGTACCAAAAACGAGAAAATTACTAGCCTGTCGCCTGAAAACAGTTTTGACGTGAAGACAGGTATGACAATACTCCTCTGACTTTTCTCCCAATGACTTCTAAGAAATGGTGTGTAGCATATTCTTCCCGCAATATGGTAACTGAACCCATAGTGATTTTACTTCCAATATGTAAAAAATAGATTTTCTATTATCTACGCTAATAGTGTGCTGTTCCAATTTAGGGTGGAGTTTATCCAAGAATTTTGGATAAACGTTTGCGGTCATAAATTCTGTAGAGTACTCGTATGTGTTATGTAAGTATATATATCTATATTATTACGCTGAAGAGAAAACAAAACTTTTCGTCTTGAACACGTTATGAATATGCAACTGTTACCTTTTGTTTCCTTACGCTTCAATTTTATGACAGACTAATGACAGTTTTTACGCACTTTTTCATTATGCATTAAACACATTTCAAAGACAGACGAAAGTATTTACCGATAGTGTATTTACTTTTAATTACGCATTGATTCAAGGCGTGCCCAGGTGGTTCTCTACTGTCTCCAGCATTACAACTGTATGCATATTTGCAATTATTTATATCTACCCTGACCCATTGAGCTTTTCAAAACATTCCTATATGCTAATGTACAATGTTTGATAAATAAATGTTGCATATGTAGTGCATTCTTTAATTTCAGAAGAAATATTAGACAGACGGGCGATTTTTATGGCAATTTGTCAAGTAAAATGTATATTTCTTGTACGATAACATTTTATGTGACGATATAATTTATATAACATTCGATATAATTTTTCGAATGTTTGTACGTACTTACAGTTAAATTGTCTACTTGATCCGTAACGGCCTGTATTATCTTCATATACTTACATGTTGTTTTTCATGAACACTTTGTCTTGGAGGTATAATGAATTTTAATCCTGTTTAGTTAGTTCATTTATCGTTGTTTAACCAATAATAGTACGTGCATTTATATTGTACGTATAGTAGAAACAGTAGAAAAATTTGTTTAAATAAGCAAATAAAGCATAATGTTCTATAGTTTGAGGCATACATTCAAAACCAGCATCCCAATGTTTGTCACATGGATTGATTTTTATTTTAAGCTTACACAACCCGTCTATATTTTTAGATAGATAAAAGATAAAGGTAATTAATTACAAACATTTCTTGACGTGCTCACCAAATTACAGATGTTTGTACACCAGAATGAAAATGTATAATGTGTGGATGATGATATGGAACTTCGCAATGATAGATACATTATAAATATTTTAACAGTACATATTATTGCACATAGGATAGCTAGAAATGATCCAATTTACATGATTATGTTGTATAATATTGTGGTAGTGATATGAATTATGCACATAATATGTAGTGCATCAAAATGTCAAAACTATTTGAAAATTAAATATTTATTGATTGATTGAAGGAAGGCACACCTCCATTTTTTTCCATTGAACTAAATAATAAATAGTTGCATTTCATTTTGCTTTTACCTCCATCAAGTTCAGTGAGTCCAGTTCAATCGACCTGAAAAGTTGATAAGTAAAATGCTTCGACCAACTTGTCTTTCGATTATTTTACTCTCAAGCATTTTTCTGCTTAAAAGCCAAGGTTGTTTTGGGGGTCAGGTAAAAGCCCGTATCGTTTGCTACTATGGACAATGGAGTGATACGATTAGTCAAATACCCGGAGACAAATGTACCCACGTAATTTACAGTTTTATTGGACTCAATGAAGCTACATGGACGGTGAAATTCTTGGAGTCAAATGTAAATCAATTTTAATTTATTTTTAAGTAAAATTCTATAGACTAATAAGTACCATGGTAAAAAATAACAAGTATTTTAAATGGACAAAAAATGCTTAGGACGAGGTGACGAAGGGAAAAATTAGAGAGTTTCTCACTCTCAAGCAAAGATTCCCACAAGTGAAACTTTTGATTGCGGTGGGAGGTGGAGCTGAGGGAAGTGCAAAGTATTCACAAATGGCCGAAGTTCCAAGTAGAAGAACCACCTTTATCAGAAGTATTGTTGGTAAGTTTTGCACGTTTCCGTGCTTTTGATATACTTTACAAATATTAGTGTAAGCTTCTCATAGATTTCAAAATATTTTAAAAAATAAATAAGTTCAAAAACTGCAAAAATTTGTTTCAGATTTCATGAACACTTATGCTTTTGAGGGATGTGATCTGGATTGGGAATACCCAGGAGTGGATTGGTCAGGAGGAAGACCAATTGACAAGCAAACCTTTGTATCTTTTGTTCAGGAGCTGAAAACTGCTTTTACCCAAGCAGGTCGAGGGTGGGAAATTTCAATGGCAGTTAGTGTAGTCGAGCAAAATGTTCAGAATGGATATGATGTACCCCAATTGTGCAAGTAAGAAAAATGAGCCATAGAAACAGCTTGTTTGCCCATACATAAGTAAATACACTAAAAATTAAAGCGAAAATAATTTCAGTCTTGTAGATGCTGTCCATTTGATGAACTACGACATGCGGGGAAGTTGGGACACTTTTGCCGATGTTCACTCTCCTCTCTTCCCAAGACCCACGGACACTGGAAACTACGCTAAATTGAATACAGAAGGTGGAAGCCTTCTATGGAACTCGGCGGGATGCCCAAGATACAAGCTTATTGTCGGAGTTCCATTCTATGGGCAAGAGTTTATCCTCCGAAATTCTGTGAACAACAAGCCTGGAGATCAAATTGACCAGGAAGCGAGTAGAAACTTACCTGATGGAGGAGCTCTGACTTATACTCGAGTAAGGTTTTTCATTCAAAATGCTACTGAAAACTTACTTCAAAATTGTAGCAAGTCGTAATTTTTTTTAACTTGTCCCTTGTGTTTAATGATTTTATAGATTTGCAGTCTTCTCAATGCCGGCGGTTGGACTAAAACGTTTGACAATGTGGTCAAGTGTCCGTACATGACACGGGGCAATGAATGGGTGGGGTATGAGGATGAGCAATCTCTGCAAGAAAAAATGAACTGGATTCAAAACCAAGGGTTCGGTGGTGCGATGATATGGGCCATTTCACAGGATGATTTCAATGCACAGTGTGGGAAGAAAAATCCATTGATTACAGTCATTCATAACAATCTTCAAAATTTCTTGGTTACGACCCCATAAATTTCTCGTATGTATAAATGTGATAAATTTCCTACTAGAGTTATCTGCAAATTTTTATTTGTTATATTCGTGTTTATGGTAACATTTTTTTTCAAAGAATATTTTTTGACCATCAATAAAATTGGAGAAAAAACTCCTGCTTCAATTTCATTGGCGATAAAAACTTTATTTACGTCATAATATTATGACAACCTAGTTTACTCGGGTAAGTTAGAATACAATTCAGCATATTTCAATAAGTAAAAGTCTCCATAAATAATAGCAGTGTCAAAATGTCCCTGATTCTTGAAAACGGTGCCATTTATGCTCAAAGCAGGAATTTCGATGTTGGCAGCCCTTGTATTAAAATTATCAATAACAGACTCGACGATCCGCTCACTAACGGTCAAGTAAGTGGAATTGTTTGTAGATTGGTAGAGTTTCAGAAAGCCGTAGGCTGCAACAGTGGCGGCTGAAGTGTCTCGTGGTTGGTACGAGCTTCCAGCAAGGAGACCGGCGTCAAAGTCCCAATATGGCACAGAGTCCTCAGGAAGATGCGAAATAAAGAAACTGGCTGCATCCTCGGCGATTTTCAAGTAGTCATGGAGTGCTGTCCATTGATAACTCTCAACGTATCCAAGGATGGCCCAGGCTTGCCCGCGAGCCCAAGTCGAGTTGTCCAGGTATCCCTGAGCGGTGTATTTCCGAACCACGGTTCCATTTATCTCCGAGTATGCAACGACGTGGTAGGAAGAACCATCGGGACGAAAGTGGTTATATATTGTGTTGTAGGCATGGATGTTGGCAATCTCAGACAGTGTGTAGTTGTCCGACAAACCGGCGGCAGTGTATAGGAGGTCAAGGTTCATCATATTGTCCACAATTACGGTTACTTCATCACCGTCGCTATTCCATGACCGAAGTACTCCAGCAACCGCTAAAAGTTCACATTGCAACACGATACTATAGTTAGAGTTGTCAAAAAGATTTTTGTAGAATCTTTAAAATACTCAATGTTAATAAAAATTTAAACGCATGCAAGAAGGAAAGGAAAATATTGGTAGTCCTGTTTTTACTTACGGACAAACCTAGTGGCCAAAGAGTGAGCTGCTTGAACGATAATACTTTGCCAATCGCTGACATTGTCAGTTCCAAATCCCGAGTTGAACCCGAGTCCAAAGGAGCTCATAATGACGAAGCCAATGTCATGAGTCCCCGTGTCATTTTGTCTCCTCCGAAGTCCTTCCTGTGCCGTCGTGGCTGCGGTGGCCCAACTCTCATTTTTGGTGTGTCGGTAAAGTTCCCACAAAACACCAGGATAAAAACCGGCTGTCCATCCCCCAAAATCAGTGGTGTCGTCCCAAACGTCCGAACTTGGCTTACCAGTATGGGGAAAGCGACCTCGTCCAGTTGGATTGTCACTCAACACCCGGCTATATTGTTGGACTGCATAATCAACCGTTTCCAACAATTTTTTATCCAGTCTCCGAGAAAAGGATAGATCTACACAGCAGAGTGACAGTACAATCACGGCCAGAAGCCTGAACTTTGACTCCATGTCTATTTATGTTGGAGTTGGACAAAATGAAGGTGAGCAGATCAATATTGTGACTGAGAACAGGTAAAGTATTCGACAATCTACCTCATTTAAGTACAAAGTGATCAGCTGACGATTGTTGACGTCGTCTCACAGCTTAAAGCATTTTCATCAATAATAATCAGACACGTTTATCTTGTGTCTCATGGACTTTTAGAACTATATCAGAAGAGTCAAGTTGTATTTTGATCATATTGAAATGACCAGTAAAATATGATCGATCGATTTGAAGCTCTCGAAGTTGTCAATGATCAAATTAATAGAGTTGAAAAACGAATGGTGTGTTGATTCTGTACTCAAACTAAAAGGCTAATAATTATTGGTAATACATAGATAACAGTAATATGTCCATTGAAAAATGTTCATGCCAATGTAAAAAACGAGCAAAAAGCATAAAAAAGAAACTGTTGGATCATATTATGATTCAAAATGAGTTCAAAATGCATTTAAAACAAATAGGACACAGATCCAAAGAAGAGCTTAACTAAGTTTTACAGAAGGGATAAATGCATTGTAACTTTTAAGGAATTGCTGTTTATCATGGTTTGTTAGACTATAATGTGTAACTGCATATTAGTAGCATAGTAGTATTTGCTTAGGAATACAAATTCCAAGTCGTGAAGTGACATTTATGAGTTGCTTTTCATCGGGTTTCGTTGAAATAGAAACAGTGCTGGGCAAGGTACCATTGTATATTATCTATACTTGTGTATGCATCGTGCACACACGTATGCAAGTATATATGTAAGTAATATAGGTAACGATATAGAAATGTACAAAGCAACACATCCAAATACTCTGGTGTTCACACTGCACACACACAAACACACACCTGTATAGTTATGCCTGCACCTTTAATGGTGACCATTGGTGATCGATTTTCAAAAAATTGGACTCCGATGAATGCTATTACCCGTAAAAGTGTTCAAATGTTCGGATGGCACCGCTGGCCAAGAAGTTAGCGTTGCGGAAGGACTGGACAGGGACCGATTCCCGTTGACTCCAGTCCATTTTTAAAAAGTAAAAGGTCAATGACGTAAACAATAATATGACCAGGGATGATTTCAATGGTTGCCCCCACAAGGCTTTGAAAACCAAAAATTGATTGAATCTCATGTAGAAAATGAACAAACAACGTACAACTGAGACCTTTTTTTGCAACATTATGCTGGATTTATACTTTGCTTTTTTCGTCATTTCCTCCCACTTTACTTTTATCTTGCTTTTGCTTTTGGATTTACAGTTTGCTTTCCTGTCTCAA
>JAQIVE010002839.1:0-18556 GCA_034698285.1 Sminthurinus bimaculatus | reverse complement strand
ATAGTTCATGTTTAATCATCATCATACATCCGTAAGTAGAATATAATATACACTAGTACTAAAGGCGTATAGCACTCTCAACAACAAAATAATAACAGTAATAATTAAAATTATTTTGATTTTTTATACAAAGTATGCAAATGATTAAGGCATAACATAATAGCTATAATGTTTATATGGCATTTTAATAATAAATTACAAAACGGGAATTTATTATAACAACTATGTATTATGGCTCATATTATTACTAAATAATATTCCCTATGCAGTTATTCTACCTTATCCTCCACATCTGAAAGCTCTGAATCATCAGCATTAATTTCATCCGAGTCTGAACAACTATGAACATTATCTTCAGTAGTTTGGAAGGACGGCGATGTTTTAGGATAAACGAGGACAGCTTCTCCAGCCTTTTCCAAAGCCTTAATGCACGATATGATTTCTTCTCTAGTTAAAAGTCTATTTATAGTAATGCGAATGCTTGGAGCTAATAAAGTTTTCTCTTGACTCTCCAAATAAGCAGGCATGACAAGAGCAAGTTTGGCATGTGTTTTAACCTGTATATAGAATTATAGAATATACACACGTACACACATAACATGAGATATTGCAATGTTGAGAATGGGAAGTATATAATATTATGTAAACCATTAATGACTGGGAAATCTTTATTCTACTTCATTGTGTACTTACATGGTTAATAACTTCTCTCAACTTTAGTTTATCCAATTGCCGGGATCCAAAAGATTGAAGAAGGCTGACGTGTTTTACCGGAGACAAGGGATGACCAGACAGAACAAATTGAGTAGAAGAAAATTCACTACAAATACAAGCAAAAAAGAATTAAGTTCTGTTTACCCATACATTATGTATATATTTATATTATAAACTATTAACGTCAAATAAGTATCTATGCTTCAAACATTATGATGCTTCTATGAGTCACATTATCTGTACCGCCCGTTGACTATGTACATATAACTGTAAAACTAGATAGGTATATGTCACCAGATAGGTATATGTATTATTCATTACCTATTGAAAAGTTCACATTTTTCTTGCAATTCAGCAATGTAATGGGGATTTTCTTCTATCAAGTTCATTGCTTGGATACCTGCTCCAGCTAGCATTGGGGGAAGTGATGCCGAGAAACAATAACCTGTTGGAAAGGCGAAAAATTATCATTCCATTTTTCATCTCCATATAACTGCTACAATAATTACTTTCTGCGTACAATACAACAAGAGCCTAAAATCATACTTAATATAGGTATACAAATTTCAGGCGGACTTTACCTAATCCAGAAATACGCTGGTGATCCACAACGTACGAGGAGCCAACAATAAAACCTCCGAAAGCACCAAGACCCATTTCCAAACTTCCACTGATCAAATCCACATCTTCAACCTGTTTTGTGTACAAATATATTTTTCAGTATTGTTAGAGATCGTTGCTCCCTGTTTCACATATCTTATGTAAAACTTGATAAAAGATTAATAAAGGGGTTTAATGAATTGAGTAACTCACAGGCACATTAAGATACTCTGTAATTCCACGGCCAGTTTTACCAATGGAACCAAAAGAAATGCTTTCATCCACAAATAAACGGACTTTATGTTGAAGGCAAAGTTCGGAAATTTTCTTTAGTGGACAAAGTGAGCCAGTTTTTGAGTAAATCCCTTCAACAACGCAGAAACGTCGGACTGTTTTTGCTTTAACAGGATTCTATTCATAAAATGAAAAAAAAGTACATAATATAAGTGTTAAGTAGTGTTAAGTATGTATATTGTATATTATTACTTGAAGTGGTAATAGCATTTAAAATATATTCAAAACACACACTTGAAATTGTACGCTATATGTTTACCTTTATGTCCGCTTTTTTCTGTTCATTGAGCAATCTTACTAAATCATCTAAATCGTTGTGCTTGAAGAACCGAATGTCACTCCTTGAGGCAATCAGTCCTCTTTGGATAGGAAAATTGACATGCTCGTCGCTAAAAAATTATTTACATACGAAAATAAATACAATTATCTAGACATTTGTAAATACAATATAGTGCGTGTAAAGTAACATAAAGAAGATGTTCGATACATAAAAATACCCAAGTTAAAATAAGAGTATTACGCAAAAATGACGTCTCCTCTCTTGGCATACGATGGAATAGCACTAGAAATAGCAGCAAAAGAATACGAGTACAAAGCAGTTTCTTCTAAATGTAGGAATTTTGCAATTTTCTCTTCAAGTTGCAGATGAACATCTAAAATACATAAATACAGACATTATTTACTTACAAAGATATCCGTTACGGTACAGTTTTCATGAATGACTATTGGCTATTGGTATTGACACCTAACATGATTTTCTATGTTTTACAAAATAATACTCACCGACAGTTCCATAAAACCCACGGGGTCCACAAGAACCAACACCATACTTTCGTATGCACCGTTCTGTTTCTGCAAGTAAAGTTGGTTCTTCCACAAATCCCAAATAATTATGAGTTCCAAAGTTAAGTAGCTTTTCTCCATTTACTTGAATATACTTTCCAGGTGGTCCATCGACAGTCCCCCAATCTATTATTTCATCTTCAGGCTCATAATTCTTCGTATGAACCAGGGGCTTTGGATTAAAATGATCAAGGATTTGTTTTTCCTCCTGAGCAACATAAAAACATGGCAAGTATTTTAATGCATGGTTAACTAATGACTCATGCCATACATACACATAATATTCAAGTGTAAATTAAAGTTTAAAGTGTAAGGTGCATAAGTGCATAAAAAACATATAATTACTTCGGCAGTTAATGGCTCCTCTCCGGCCGGTTTGGTTTTCTTTCGCTTCAAAAGCCAAATAACCCACATAAAGAGCAAACCCTCCAACAGGAGATGATAAATTGGAGCCTATATAAACACAATAGTAGCATGAAATCAAAGTCAGCAATTAGTTTTAAATTGTCATAAAAATACGTCAAAACAAAATGAGTTTTATTCATTATTCATGTTATAGCACAGCAATTCTTATACTGCTAAATAAACTTACTTGGATGATGGATTCATAAATGTAATCTTGATTAATACCTAACATGGTGAAAGGTAGTTAAGTAACTCATATACCAACATACAAAAAATGTAATCAAATCACGTTGTCCTAAGAATTTAAGAACACACCCCGTGTAAAACAAATACAAAGACCAAAAAACCAAAAAAACTTAAAACAATGGTCGTAGTTAATTAGCGCTTCCTTCAAGGATTTTATAAAAATAAAATAAAGATAACAACAATGCCGATAAACCGGCGATTAAAGATTAAAGACGAAGAATATTATGCAACCCAGAAAATGTACTAAAAACTAAAAATGATTATAAGCTTATAAGCTCGCCAAAGCTCACTTTGTACCAAACAAAAAAGTACACGCGAAACGAGAAATGATTTCAACTTCAACTCTTCTTCTTTGACACTATGCTATGTACTATATAAGTAGGTATGTGCTAAAATCTAAAATGCTAAAACGGCATGTGGTGTATTTGCAATTTGCAGACACTCACGCACGCATACTTACAAGAAAAGCAATATAACTTTTTATATGCATAATATACTTTTTCTAATATATTTTATTTATGTTATATGGATTCGCAATTCGCACTGCTGTATGTAGTATGTACCAAATATCGAATGAATATGTCCCATTCATACTCCAAGTACGAGTTTCCCACAAAATAATGATTCATAATTTGTAGTATGAATTTCATCCATATCTATCTAGTCACTGATAATTAAAATACAATTAATCCTGGAATCTAGAGAGAGATAAATGTACTTGCACTTTGAAATGCTCATGCTTTTGGTCGTGAAATGACCTCAACCGCAAACAGTACATATTTATAATTGATAAGTGATACCAAAGATTCATACAATACATTTTATTGGTATCAGTTTCATTCAGCCTCTTCCAAGCTGAACGGCATAAAATGTATTGTTGAATGCTGCGGGACCCTTTTAGGCACATGTTTAACACATTTGTATGCTCACAATCTTATTCAATGGAGTTTGTGACCCCCGTGGAGAGCACTTGATACTTTTCCTAATAACTACGATATTAAATATTACATAAAATGCATGGTGCGGTGTCAACACAGGGCATTGAAAGTGAAACCCGTTCTAAGAAAAAAATGCTAAACGATCCAATAACTTTGTAAGTAGCGAATTGATCATGAATTTGGGAATAAAAACGAAATAATTTTACAATAAACTAAACTTTACTACTACTGAGTTAATAAAGATACATAAAAGTATGTATGTAGCGGTTTATTGTAGGCGTCATACTTAATTCCACAGTAGTTTTTCAGTTTTTTAGTATAATATATATTAGGCTTTATACAAAGGATTACACATTACTGTTTTTATGAATATTATAATATACATTACTTATTTACTTGTGTATTTAACCTAAATAATAAATTGGGTGATTTGGTTTCAATTAAATCAAACGGTCTGGCTATAAATTATATATTATTCATGCTAGGAAGTTTCCAATCGTAATATCCTGTATATAAGTTGCTGCAATAAAATCATAAACAAGATACAAGATACTTATACACAACATGTGGGTTTTAACACTTTTGCTGTCCTTTGCGAATATACAATAATATGTTTATAGTTTAAAATATAACATACTGAAGCATTTTTCGAATAATTGTATGCTGTATTTCCACAATTTTCATTCCCTTTTTCCTTACATTATTATTACAATCATGATTATTCAAATGTTGCATGTGTGGAAAGAACATTCCGATTCCATATTCATAATAAAACGTACTTACCATAAACATAGAACTTTCTTTCTTGATACGTACATATTATTGTTTGCTCCTTTAAAAGATTTACACTTTACACACTCATATTATAAACAGGTTTTTTGAAATTCTTTAAAAAAATCATTTTCAAAGGTCATAACCAGATCCGCCGCCATCCCCATTGGGTGAATTTCTAGGACCACCTTGATTTCCCAATTGACTTCCTAGTTGTTGAGATAAGTTTTCGGCTAAATTAGGATTAGTATCCCTAATTTGTTGTGCTATAGCTTGTCCCCTATAACAAGAAAAACGATCCACAAAATATTAGTCTCATTAATTATACTTAATAATGCATTGAAGTCTGTTGTTCTGCTGCTACATTAAAGGAAGGGAAACATTTTAATGAATAGTAGTTGCTTCATTTACATTTGTAACAGTCCATCCAGTCCGGGAGGAGAAGCACCGGTGTTCTCAGCAGCATTTGGAGCTCCACCTTGAAAACCGCCCATAAAGGATCGCATCCTGCAAAGGTGAAATAATCAAGTTGTTACAAAATGTAAGCGAGTTTTCAAATACTCTCAATATGTTCAATATAACATTCAATTTGTCAGTCGTTTTTTAACCAACAAAACAATCAAACCGTTTAATCAGTAATAAAATGATGACCTCTTCAACGGAATGTTGACTTACATGTGGAGCATATTTGGATTTTGGAGCATTTGTGTGGCCATATTAATCAAATTAGGATCTGAGAATATAGCTTGGAAGTTTGGAGTTTGTCCAGCACCAAGACCTCCAAAACCCGCTGCTCCTAAACCAGCACCTGCCCCTCCTCCTCCGGCACCTCCTTGCGGATTTTCATTATTGGATTCAGCCCATTCCTCTGCGACTTTTAAATTATTAACGTAGCTCTCATTACTTGGATCCAACTGACTGGCTTTACGATAGCAATCCGCTGCTTCTGCATGTTGTCCCAAGTTTGAGTAGATAACACCCATTCTACCGAATGCTCGTGCATAATTAGGCTGTAGCTGTATAGCTATTTGACAGTCTCGAAGAGCCTTGTCTGCTTGTTCTAACTTCAAAAACGCAGCAGCCCGATTACAAAAATAAACTGCATTTCGCCCATCTAACTCAATCGCCCTATTAACAGAGACAAAATAGTTGAACATTTAACAATAGAACCACAAAACAGAAAAGGTAACATGATGTTGATTAAGCGTACAAAATAAACATGTAAAGACATGGCAAGCGAAAAATGAGCTTTTGCTTCTGTGATAGATGTACAAATACAAACATACCTGTCATAAATAGTTTTCGCTTCTTCAAAATTGCCTTCCTTCATTTTTTCATTACCCAAATTCTTTAACTGATCAGCTTGATTTTTGGCATCTTCTGAAGATTCCGGTGGTATTTGATAAGGCTCGCCTGTCACATTTGCTTGGCTCTATTAAAATCAGAGATATAAACAAGGGAGAATAGAAGATATTATCATCTGCTATGATCAATTATTGACTGTCAATACTGCTAAATGATGAGCAAGAAATATCAAGAATGTCATAACATACCGGTACATTCCGCTGATCTTGTGACGTTGATGAAGAAGAAGCACTTAGTCCTCCAGCCCTTTGATTCTCCTGGATAGCATTTCTCAAGGAAACTTTTGGCTTATATTGCGTATCTTTTAAACTAACACCGAATGCCGTTTCGAGACATTGCATTGCCACTTCAAGACTTTCTTTGCTATCCGATGAAGTAGTTGACTTATTAAATTCGTCTTGAAGAAAGTCCAAAACTGAGTATACACATCGTTTCGTCTCGTTGTCTCCCATTTCTGTTACGAACCAAATCAAACCCAAAAACAATGATTAAATCACCCAAAGATATTTTATGTTCTATTGATCACTGATCACACATCAAGCTTTTATTTACAATTAAAATTTCAATCTTAACTCAACAAGCTAACAGAAAGTATGACGTACAGTTTTTGTTTAATAGTAACAAAAACTATACTCTACACTCTACACATCTCTACATCAGTTGCCAGTTAGAAACGTACAATAAATGACTCGTATAGTTTTGCTGGGATTTGTACACGTTGACTTAATGTTAAATGACATGCAAAATATTGACGGCTTTTTAAATACAAAATACAAATACAAACAAAAACAATCACATATTTTTGTCATCAGTTATATAAGTACAAGACATTAATGTTTAAAAGTACAACCTACAAATCTACAGAAGCGTATTATGAAGGAGAAAAATGTATAACAACAACTCACCTGATTATATTATAAAACTTCTGAAAAATATGAACGTATTTAGATGTCTTTCAAATACAAAGTGATGCTTTTTAAAAAAATGTAAATATTGTGATGACTGTATTATACTTGTATGTTGAAGGCTTCTGAGCAAATATATCTTAAATCTTAAATGTAAAGAGTGTTTAGTGTTATTCGTCACTCGTCAGTGTTTTAAACACACAATGCGATATGAATAATAGACTGCCAATTGGCAATAGGAAACTCCAGATGATTATAATAAAACAGATATTAATGTTTGATTCTAGAATAAATAATTAATTGATTTTTCACACTTGAGTATAAAAGCCGTGTTATAACTACACTTTTAGATTTTAGTACGTGTGTTAGTGTTCAATGGGCTTTTAACACAGAGTGGGAATAAGACTCGCGTTTCAATGAGCGAAGCTCTGTGAGACTTTAAAAATTTGTTTGCATCTCATTCGCCGACACAATAATTTGAGAGAGTTTTAAATGTTTAAAGTCAGCTAACTTTTTTGAAGTTGTAAAAACTCTAGATTAATTGAGAATAGAGACGACAGACAACCATATAATTCTGTTGTCCTACACTATTCCTTTGAATTACGTTATTTTGGAAGTCTCAGTCACTTCATAGCTCAACTTTGAGCTACTAGGAACGTAAACAAACGTCTTATACATTGTAGCTTTTCATCTACTTTTTATCAAAGGTCTGGAGTTCTGGAGTCTATAACTCAGGGGTCAACTTTGATTATCCGCAATGTCCATCGAAATTGAATCAACCGAGTAAGTTTTCATTTGTGTGTACATTATTTTGTCGTTTATGCACTCGAAATGATATTGAACTATAACTTATTGGCTAAAGCGTGTCTATTTTTTGTTTTTGTGTAGTATTATTCGGTTAGTTCAGCAATTTTTAAAGGAATCTAACTTGCTGCGTACCCTGCAGACCCTTCAAGAGGAAACTGGCGTGTCGTTGAACACTGTTGACAGCGTCGAGAGTTTTGCTGCAGATATTATTAATGGCCATTGGGATATTGTATTGAAAGTGACTCAGTCTCTCAAACTCCCGGATAAGAAGCTGATTGATTTATATGAACAAGTATGTGTGTATTATTTGTTGATACCAATGACTAATGATAATGAAGTTTCAAAACATGTGCACATAAATGTATGAGCTTAAAAACCACTACTTTTTCGGACATTATAGGTTGTCTTGGAGCTGATAGAATTGCGTGAGTTAGGAGCTGCTAGATCTTTACTTCGTCAGAC
This sequence comes from Sminthurinus bimaculatus, assembly GCA_034698285.1. NCBI lineage: Eukaryota > Metazoa > Arthropoda > Collembola > Symphypleona > Katiannidae > Sminthurinus > Sminthurinus bimaculatus. The sequence continues at coordinate 10,206 of JAQIVE010002839.1, read as the reverse complement.
AGATCCAATGATAATGATGAAGCAGCTGGAACCAGAGCGTTATATGCATCTTGGTATGTGCTTTTTATTTGCATAGTTAATGAATGATTGGTAAAACGGTAATAAACGAGATGCATATTTACTTATACTCATCGTAAGTTTTTTATCTTTGTGTGCTTGTTTGCAGAAAATTTGCTGGCACGGTCATACTTTGACCCTAGAGAAGCATATCAAGAAGGTAGTAGCAAAGAAAAACGACGATCCGCAATAGCCCAGGCCTTGTCTGGGGAAGTGTCTGTTGTCCCTCCATCCAGATTATTGGCCCTACTTGCGCAAGCACTGAAATGGCAACAGCATCAAGGTGACAAGGAAAACAATTATCTATGTATATCTAAATCATTATAGTTTTCTTATTTTTGCCAGAATAATATGGGAAGATTTTTTCGTGTGTGATTTTAAAATCTTTGTATTGTTTTAATCGTAGGACTTCTTCCACCGGGAACGGCTATAGATTTATTTAGAGGAAAGGCTTCAATGAAGGAGCAAGAAGATGAAAAATTCCCAACTCAAATGAGTAAACAAATAAAGTTTGGACAAAAGAATCATGTCGAGTGTGCTCGTTTCTCACAGGATGGACAATATCTAGTTTCTGGTTCTGTGGACGGTTTTATTGAAGTTTGGAACTTTACAACAGGGAAAATAAGGAAAGATCTCAAATATCAAGTTCAAGATAGTTTTATGATGATGGAAGAAGCAGTATTATGCTTGGCTTTTAGTCGAGATTCCGAAATGTTAGCTTCCGGTTCTCAAGCTGGTAAAATTAAAGTGTGGAAAATTGCAACAGGCCAATGTCTACGACGATTCGAAAAAGCTCACAATAAGGGCGTTACTTGTATGCAGTTTTCTAAAGATAACAGCCAACTCTTAAGTGCATCTTTTGATACCACTATTCGGTAAATAATACTATTTTGTAGTTTTTTTCATGCTTTAAAAATGTTTGGGTATTGGTAATTGATAATTATTGGTAATCGAACTGAAATATTGTTATCGATTCATAACTCGATGATGTATTTTTGGCTTAATTTTGATTTTGAATAGTCTTCATGGTCTCAAATCTGGCAAATGTATCAAAGAATTCCGTGGACACACATCCTTTGTTAATGAAGTAACTTTTACCGCTGATAATCACAATGTTATCAGTGCATCATCAGATGGTTCTATCAAGGTTTGGAGTATGAAGACAACAGAATGTTTACACACATACAAATCACTTGGAGGAACTGGAGCTATTGATATTCCAATTAATTCGATTATCATTTTACCTAAAAATCCCGACCATTTCGTTGTTTGTAATCGAACTAGTACTGCTGTTATTATGAATATGCAAGGCCAGGTACTTCAACACTGTTTTTGAGATTTGAGATTATTAGATTAAGAATTCTATGTCAAATAAAATGTTTGTATTTTTATGTAATAAGTGATCTTGACCTAGCAAACTAATTATGAATGTTTTCAACGTTGTCCTTTTGAAATAGATTGTAAAGTCATTTACCAGTGGTAAGCGAGAAGGGGGAGATTTCGTCTGCTGTGCAATTTCTCCCAGAGGGGAATGGATTTATTGTGTCGGCGAAGATATGGTTTTGTATTGTTTTTCTACAGGTTCTGGAAAACTCGAAAGGACATTAACAGTAAGCTCTATATATTTTTTTAGTTTTGTCATTCAAAACATACATTTTCTACTCAGACTTGCAGTATTAAAAAAATCTCTATAAATTACAATCTTTTCTGCATAAATAATATAAAGCATAATGGTGAAATTCAAACATTTAATGTAGCGTTTATTCATAATCTAACAGGTTCATGACAAGGATGTAATTGGTATTTGTCACCACCCCCATCAAAATTTAATCTGCACCTATAGTGTAGACGGAAGTCTCAAGCTCTGGAAACCCTAGACTATTTATCGAAATTAGAAATATTATTATAAATTCGAACCTTTTCGTAAAATTGATAATTGTCTGGTTATTACAAATCAAAATAGTTAAAATATCAGTTTGACAATTTTATTGATATCGTTAGATGTGGGTTATTAATTGTTAATATTATCCTAGAATCCTGCTAACAGTAAAAACTACTCTTCAGAAGTTTATTTTTTCTTCTATAGATCTTTTTAACATTTTGATAAAAAAATAAATAACAAACATTATGTTTTAGGAGTGTTATGCACCTATAGGCAAAAAATATTTAACATGATAGTAAATAATGTTAACTGTCAATTGTACTGTACAAAGTTTCATATACATGACAAATGTATATCTGTACATACTATATTATACTACATAAAACATGCCAAGTTTGTTTTGTTTTATGTATTCCATTTTGTAGAATATGAATAAAAATGCTATATAAAGACCACTTGAATGCCTAATTCTATAATTATTTCTAATTTAAATATCATACAGTTGTCATACATAATAATATGCATTTGAAATTTGTAGAGAATACTTTCTGATATTAAAGAAAAAAAGTGGCCCACACTTCTTCTAATTAGTGACTATCATAATAAGGAACAAAAGCTATACCTATTGTCAAGAATCATAATGAAAATGCATGAAATTAAACTGCACACCAACGCTAAAATAATTGATTAAAAAGCTACAATGAATGTGAACGTCAAAATTTAGATTGTAGATTTCTTTACATGTTTTATTAAAGATTTTCCACAATAAACAATAGCAATTATGGTTTAGTCTGTTTTTTTTACAAAACTAAAGAGCCAACATCTTATGACACAAGGGCAGATGCTGTGCTGCTTTCGTATTTCCAGTTAGGGGCGAGCACTCTCTTGGTCTTGTAGTAACGAGCCAATCGATGGATTCTTGACTCTACCAAAATTAGACGGAACTTGGAGTCCTTGTCTTTCCTGTAATTAACAACAACAAAAAAACAGTCGTTAGATTAGTATATACATGCTTCATACTTCATTATGTAAATACGATGTCAATCACGCAAGCTACCTAAAAACACAGAATACACACTGCACAAGCACATTTCACATTAAAACTATAAATATAATGACAAATTGGTTTAAAAAAGGGCATATACCTGTTCCTTTCCAAATGCTTTCGGATTGAAACAGCCTTCTTGATCAAAAAGTAAAGATCCTCAGGGATATCGGGAGATAAACCCTTAGCTTTCAAAATTCGCAAAATTTTACTTCCAGTTACAAATCTAACTTGGGCAACTCCATGAGAATCTCGGAGAATACCACCTATTATAAAACAAATAGAAAACGCACATTTAAAACTCAACTCGTCATTTCCCTATTATTTAACCTTCATAATACAGTTTTTCAATAAAATTAAGGCAACAACACACATTATGCATTATGACATTATTTTACTTTTTACTCACCAATTTTGGATGGCATAAGACCCTTTTTGGCCAACATATAAATTTGTTCCTTTACATCTTCAGGGCTCTGTTTCAGCCAAGTTGGAACGCCACGACGATATGGTAAAGCAGATTGGGATATACCCTTTCTAATAAAATACAAAATAACATGGTAAAAACAAAAATTAGCTAATATTTACAACATTTTGAAGCACATTTTATACATCGTCAGTATACTTTACTACATATATGTATGTACATATAGGTGTATCAATCAGCGGCACAATACGGACCATGCCGTATTGTGCACATCTTTAAACCAATCTCAATTTAATCGATGAAATTCAAGTTTTTTATGAACTACCAACTAAAAAATGTGTATTTAGAAAGATAATGATTATTTTAAAGTGTTGTTTAATAAAATTGCTTACCCAGGTGCGTGCATACGACCCATTTTGATGGAATATTTCCAAAATTATGAAAATAAAACTCTCTTTTCACACACCATTCAAATTGCTTAAGTCTGAGGCAAAATTTAATCCGTCAGAGGGATAAAATAACAAGTCTCTCAAATCGCCCCAGCACAAGGATTGCTTTCCTTTTAAATCCTAACACACTCAAGTTTTGATATGAAAAGATCCAATTCCAAGCCGGATTTTTAAAAACTGGGAGTCTGTCAAAAAATAATTGTAAAGCTTGTTAAAAGTTAAAAATAGGTATTATTTATCGAACTCGGAAGTCCTTATGACTAATGAGTTATATCAATAATAACAGTTGTGTTGAATTATTTAGTTGTTTACGTATGGAGGGTAATATAACGTGACTTTTGAAGATATTTACAAAGGAAAGGAAGTTAACTCAGTTTTTATTACGATTGTTGTTCAATAGAACAACATTTTTTAACTAAAGAGTAGGATTTTATTAGATTTTTAACGACTCTTTTTGTACCACTAAATCCGGAGTAATTTTTTACCTCTTGTAAAAATGACGGTGATGGAGTTTTTTGGCTGTACCTTTGTGGCCTTTGGACCACCCTTTGCCCTTTTCTTCTTCACAATTGCCAAAGATCCTGTCAGAATCATCATTTTGATTGCAAGGTACATAACTTAATTGTCAACAAGACACAAGACATTAACAAAAATATTGTTGCCATCAATAAATAGGAATAATAAGTACTAATTACTCTTGTTGTTTTTACACAGTGCATTTTTTTGGCTACTCTCTCTGCTGATATCATCGTTTTGGTGGTACATTGTGTACCCACTACGGGATGAACTCGCTTTTGGAGTAGTTTTCTCAGTATTATTCCAAGAACTATTCAGATACATTATCTATGTCATTCTGCGAAAGGCTGAAGGTAAAAGAAAGTTGTCAACTCCGCTATATATCATGTGTCAGCATTCAGCACTAGCGATTAATTAAAAAGAAACAATATCTCCCATTTAAATGCAAAAATCTTATACTATGTTAATCGTATTGTTCTTTAGGAGGTCTTAAAAAGGTTACCACCGATGCAAACACACAACTTGTCGATAATAAACATATCCTTGCATATGGTAAGAATAAGATAAGAACTCTACAGTTTATACATGTTATGTTATAACCACTTTTTTATAAAATGTTTCTAGTAAAACAGTCTGTATCTAAGTGTATTGGCCTTTTCTATCTTCGTTACAGTTGCTGGGTTAGGATTTGGTCTCATGAGCGGAGCTTTCGCTATTATCAATATTTTGGCAGATGCAGTGGGGCCAGGTACTAGAAAATTACATTTTCACTTATCCTAACTAAAGCTAATCAAATGTTAGCAAAATACTTACTGGTCACAACATACACATTATGAAAATTTTATTAAATTGTTATTTCTCTCCCTTGTAGGCACTGTTGGATTACGACGAGGTGGAGACTCTCCTATATTTTTCATTACATCTTCCTTGATGACGTTGTGCTTCATCCTCCTGCACACAGCTTGGGGAGTTACATTCTTTCATGCTCTAGACAACAAAAACTTGTGGCTAATAGTCTCCGTTGTCACATCTCATCTTGCTGCTTCGCTCCTGGTAAGTAATTTATAAATTTAAAATGTTAATTATCTTTGGGGAAAAATGATAGCAGTAGGTGGTAGTTACGAGTATGGTTATTGGTTACACACATCTTTTCATACCATTTCAAAAAGTTGAAAGTATGCATGTAGTATGTATTTTTTATGCTGTACATTGAAATGCAATGGGACAGTTTTATGATGAAAATAGTTCCTGTATATTTAGTACGTTAATAATGATTTCTATTAGACAGGCTTTTGTTTTTATTATGTAATTAAGCATTACAAAAAACAAACAAAAAAACAACGTATATAATAATAACACAGCTGCGTCATATAATATAGATAGGCGTACACGGCGCTTCCTCTTTTTGTTCTTCTTCTCGTGTGTGTAAGCCTTCTCTTGTTTTTAGGAACAGTATAAATATTTCTCCCCCTTGTTTTAAATAGGTACTCAAGTCTAATGACCAAGAGTACATAAGTAGTTCTTCTTCTTAATCATTTATTATTATCATTGACAGTAACCATCAACCATGCTAAATAATCTGTATAAGAGACAAAATTCATACAATTAATTTTGCATAAGATAAATGTATATGCACATTTTACATACTTACAGCTAAATAATTATTTTGTTTGCATTGTTTCTATTTCAGACTCTACTTAATAATCAAAACTTATACTTGGCGTCCATTATACCCAATTACCTAATTTTAATCGTAAGTGGCGCATTGGCGTTCAGAGTCGCGGGCGGACGATTTACGAAAGAAATTTTTCGTTTCTAAAGATATCTGTATAAAATAATACCAAATTCCAAAATGATTTATTACTTTTTATTGTTACACATTATCATTTTTTATGAAGAACCGTAAATCAATTAATTATTCATAACAATGTGCATATTTGTAATTTATACAATATTATATAACAACTTGCTTTTTTGTATATTTAAATGTAATTGAGGGACGATTACGAAAGTGAAACAGAGAGAGAGAGAGTGTGTGTGTGTGTGTGTGTGTGATTGAGAGAAAGAGTAAACAATGTAATAATTAATAATAATATGATTTACCGCATGTGCAAGGCCACCTTGTTTATGTTGCGACTGTGAACTATGTGAACTCCTTTGTTTTTCGAATGTCATGTAAACAACAACATAATGTAAAGAATAATATTATTAACCGTTTGTTTATATATTTATATAACTTACAATTTATAATTTAAAAATCTTACCAAGAATATAGAAAGAACTAATTGTAATATATAAACAAACTGATACAAACACACCGTACATTAAATTATTACAAATCCTTATCGTTAGTTATTAGAAAACGACTATTAACTTGACCCTTAAAGATAAGTTATAAAACTTATATATACTTTATAATATGTACTTTATATACAATTATTATTATTATTATATTATAATTACTACCTACATGCTGTATTATTGTGATAACAATAGAATATAGAGAGTAAAAAAATGAAAATTTACCTTTTTCTATGTGAAAATCTGGTAACGTCAATCACGGTTTCTTGTAGCGCGAGGTCAAATGTTTTTTTCATCAGACTTGTTATATAAGGATTTGAATTAGATGGAATATATCTATTTGTTAGATGCTTTGGCATTTCCAGTTGAAGTTGGAGTATATTCTCATCGTGATAGTGAACATTCTCAATCGCGTGAACAGTTCCACTATCCGATCGATGAAAAAGGGGTAATTTTAAAGATCTAGAGAAAGAACAAAAGCTAGGTAAAAAAAATTTCCCTCAACCTATTTATTCCATTTTAATTTGTTCCATTTATGTAATTTGATTGATTTGAATCCAATTTTAAAATCTCACTTATTTACTGCTGGCCGTTTAACAGTCTGTATTACAGTTGTTTCAACAGGTACAAGATAATAGCCATCATCTTTTTCCTTACGTTGAATCCGACTTTCTACTAATTTTCGTATCACCGTTGGAACAAAATTATCTATTATTAACCTCTTTAGCTTGAGCTCTCTGAAATTGAAAAGAAATCAGGGAAAATGAGTATACAAGGTTAGAGCAAATAATAATGATGATAATATTTTTGTTTTGAATTTCAAATAATAGTTTTTGTTTACCTCCTTAGATCCACTTGTAGAGCCACGAGATGTTTTCTCTGTCGATAGTGATCTTTATGGGATTTCTCAAGCTCCTCTCTCGTACTATATAATTTGAATCTTAATTTTTGTAACTTTTTTAGCTTCCCCTCAACTTCCATTTGACGTGAGACGAGCGCCCCTTTGATTTCATTAGCCTGTATGAAACACAAGAAAAAGCACAAAAAAGAGTTTAAGCTCCATTAGTAGTTTTTCATGGAATTTTGTATCCAGGAGAAGAAAAAGTGAATGTAAAAGAAAAAAAAGGCGTACAGTAAGTTCATGTTCAGCTAATTTGAGTCGGATTCCCTCTTCTCTTCTTCTAGACTCGGCCAGCTCCTGTTGTTTCATCTCAATGAGCTTCTGTTGTTCATTAGTATGGTCGAGGAGACTCTTGCCCCCATTCAGGACTTTACTCTCGAGCCATTGAATCCGATCCGATAGTTTACTACATTCCGTCTCTGTGAGCTTGACACGTTCCTGGGTCTCCTCCAGTTTCCGCAGGAGTCGATCCTTCTCCTCCTTGACGGTCACCGTGTCCTGGAGAAGAGCCTCTCGTCGTCGCTCCAGCACCTCCATTACATATTTCGGATCCGTCGTCTGGTCCACAGTGAGTCCATAGGGTTGGAGTAATGGAGCCAATTCCTTCAATCTATCCTCCTGCTCTGACGGCCCCCTCAACTGCCCAGCACTCGAACTGCTGGAGCTACCCGATCCAGAGCCAGCCGAACCAGCGTGAGCAGTACGAGCACGTGTTCTAGTTTTGAAATTTTTGGCTGAATTCTGATTTTGACTTTCACCACCACCACCCCCTCCGTCTCCTCCTTCCTCTGCCATGTTACTGTACATGGCTTTTTTCTTGAGGAGCTGAGCTCGGAGTCGGGCAATCTCCTCCTGGTATTCCCTCAGCATGGCGTCCTTGGGATCTTCGTTCACCTTGGGCTTGTTCTTTATCCTCTTGGCTCGACTCGCGTACCTTTACAGACATAAAAATTCAATTGTTTTTTGGTGTTTAATCTCCCAAAAAATGTCAAATGTAACGGTCAAAGGTTAAAAAACCTACCTAAGAGTGGTCATTGTCTCATCATAATTAAAACTAGCAGGGCCAACCGTCGCCACCATAATCGTCCTTGAATTTCCACCAAGTGAGTCTTGAAGTAACCTTAAATCAAAATTCAAAAACAAATTTTCAGCTTTATTTTTATTTTATGCTTTTCGTAGTGTTTTGAGGAAAATGTTCATAAATTTTGTTCAATTTTGCTGACCTAGTTAATTTAGAGTCTCGATACGGAATGTGCGTACTTCGTCCGTCGACCAAGGCCGCAATCACATTTCCCAAGGCGGACAAGGACAGATTAATTTTTGTAGCCTCCTTCAGACGATCTCCAGTGGCTCCTGTTTTAGTCTGTCGCTCCGACCCCGCCAAGTCCACCAGGTTGAGCTTGCCCACTTTGAAGTGAGCCCGACCATCCGGCCAAACCTCGGAGACCTCGACCGTGATCATGAAGATTGCGTGGGAGCGGGAACTGTGCTCATTCATATTGGTGGCCCCCACACTCCGGTTCTTGTTCCCCTTGGACATGAGCTCGTTGATCTCGTTAAAGTTGCCACAGAGGAAGGAGCTGAGGTCCTTAACATAGACACCCTGCTTGTTCTCCTTGAGCTCGCACTTTTTGATCCCGTCCTTGCACAAGAGGTCCCGAATCTCCTCCTGGTAAATCTCAAGGTAAGAGGCACGAACCAGGTAGCGCTTCTGCGGATGATTCGAAATGTGACGAAAGATGTGGGCAAAGGCGTTTGGTATCACGCCTTGAGTCTCCTCCGATTCACAGTTCCCTTTTTATACAAATCAAATACAAGTAAATTATCTTTTTTTTTGCCAGGAAAAACAAAGGGCAAGATTTTGTTGCATTAAAGTCCTAGATTATTAAAAATTAATTAATTAAGTACTTACCTTCCATCGTATAGGTTTTCCCCGTTCCAGTTTGACCATAGGCAAACACACAGCCGTTGAATCCCTCCAGGACGGAGTCAACGAGTGGACGAAATGCATCTTCATAGAGGAACGGCTGAGTAAACCTGCACGGAATTATTTAAAATCAAGTTTTACCTTAATTTTAAGTAATTTTCGTACCAAAAAATCTAAAAATCGGAGTAGGATCAACAAACTCACCCGCCATCGTAAACAGCATCGAATACGAAAACCTTCCTCTCGGAATTTGCTTCATCGTCATTGTTACTCCCGCCGGGCGCCTGATTTGAGGGTCGTCGCACCTCAATCTCACAACTCTGAGGAGAGACATCCACGACCCTGACAAAGTAAAAAGTAAAATAATAAATAATAAATACAAGTTGAAGCAAAAGTCAAGGGTAAAGAGCTAAAAGACGGATCTTTCATGAATAAAATAATATGGTTATAAATGATTGTACTTACGAAACATGACCTTCATTAATTTCCTTTTGACTGAGAGGACGAGATCGGACGATAACTTTGACTCTCTCAGATGAGGCTGACTTGGGTGCTGCCAGGGCCATGGGTCTGGATTTAGTCAACCGGACGACAAGGAGGAAGCAGAAGGGGAAAAATTCTGGATTTTTATTTCTTCCTGGATTTTACTATCAAAATCCGTTTACTCTGGAGAAAATTTCGTCTCGTCTGGCCTTTTGATG
>JAQIVE010002838.1:0-18557 GCA_034698285.1 Sminthurinus bimaculatus | reverse complement strand
GCACCTGTTTCAAAAAATTCCACACCCGTGACCTTTGACCCCTGTGATCTGTCCTTTTGTCCCAACACCTTTAGTATGTCTATGTGTTTACCAAAAAATATTGGTCTTGATATCTCAACAAAAAGTCTCTTAAATTGCTTAAATGTAAAGAAAGTCATGTGAAAATTTCGTCGTTTTGGAAAACTGCTGTCGTGACATTTTCTATTCAAGGTCAGATATTCCAGGGACAAAATTTAAGAATGCTTCGAAACTTGGTACGTAAATTAAGAAAATAAACAGGGCTATCACGGCATATTTGCAGAACTGACGTAGCTATTAAAATCTTAGTACAGTAATATGACGAAGTTGTTCCATCTTAGGTGAAATACCCTGTATGTATACAGTATACATTATACATACTTCTAAAGTAATACATAACACATTATGAACAAATGCAATACTTTTTTCATCTAATGTCTACAACGCGCATCTGTGAATACAAGTGCAGTTTACAACTTAAGCTTCATTAAAAAGCTTCCGCCAATATGCCAACACTTTTTACGCTGAACAAGGACTCTGATCCTAATAGCTATTAGCTATTACACTGTAATAAACGTTTAGTGTATTAAGAAAAAATGTTGTTTAGATCCTTACACGTTAATTGAAAATAGAATGGGTGACATTGTTTAAATTCTAGTAAAGCAAACAGTCCAAAGCATTAAATTCCAGAAAACTTTTTCATACCTCATCATATTTTGCCTAAGATGTAGAAAGCCATAAATTATTAAAGCACCACTAAATAAAAAGGGGACTTCAGTATTCAATTTACCGGTGAAAATTTTGTCAAAAATCCAACTTAATTGTTGAAAAGTTAATTTAAATTTTATCCTTAAAGGAAACTCAGGGATATAATTAATTCGGACTGTAGATAGACATCGAGCTAAACAAGAGGCGAAAGCCGAAAAACTTGGTGCAATATAAATTGCATCTTTTTAATCTGTGGATGAAAACTTTAAATTTTTTGCTGCATGTATAGCAGAAGAAAAACGATCTGATAGGCTGGCAAAACTAGCTTTCTAATGCTGTGCATGAGATGAGATGAAAGGAGATGAAGACAGAAGAGTAAGTGAGCTTCTTCTTTTTCTTTCTCTTCTTCTTCTTCAATGTCTTGACTTTGACTTTGACTGTAACTCTTCCAGACTTGCACTTTTACATTTGTTCCTGTGATTCATTCTCTCTCCTTTTCTCACTCTCTCAAATATTAGCACAGCTCCCTGCATTTTATATGTAAATATTATACCCACATACATATGCACGCACCGCTCCTTTCTCATGGGAATGAAAAGGCGAGAAAAGGAAGAAAAAATCTTGGTGAGCGTAAAAAAGTCGACGGAACTTCTTCAACTCACTTAACGTATTCTCAATTCTCACACACATCACACATGCATACGTTGATACATATACCTATATTCAAAGTAAAAAAGGCAAAAGAAAACCAATATCTAGTCAACGCAGTGCAACATAATAATACAGTTGATGGAGGAGCGAAACCCAAACTAATAGCAATATAGAAACAAGTGAGAAAACTGACTGACTTTGTGAGCTGAGACTTGAGAATTGAGAAGGGGAGACGAGGAAAAAAGTGAAAGAAAGGAACGCAAACTTTTTTTCAAACTGCATAAACTGAAAAGTCAAGTCTACACTACAGGCTTTGACTTGACGCAAACGCGCGTGTGGCGTAAGATGATGAATCAGTTGTCCCGGTCGGCTTACTCGTCTTCTCTTCCTTTACTTTCCTAACTTTGGTTGCAGAGAAAGATGCATCAACTATCAACTATCAGCCCCTTTTCTTCTTTCCTGAAAAAAGTACATCTACAGTCTATCTACCGTATGTACGTAGTTCTCTGCAATTTAAAAAGAATGAAGAGTAAAGCCTTTTCAAAATACACATCATAGCTAGCTAGTTGGGAGAGGATTCAGTGAGATAAATTAGACATTTGTAAGCTGGTATAAAACCGGCTATTTATTCACGCATATCTATATGTATCTTATTCGTGCACAATTCACTTGCGTTTTAAGATATATGTACATGTACAGATACAAATAAATATGCATGCACACGGAAGAAGGAAGAAATCTCAGCAGGGAAAAAAGGTAAAGTGCAGTGGAAATGTTTCCCTTCATATTATTTGTCCTCTAGAATGTCTCCTAGAATGAAACGACTTACGCACAGAAGCATACTTATACTTCGTACAAAACTCGTACATGGCTACTTTTACCCCTATAAAATGTAGAAAAAATATGCATAAAACGTTTATGTACTGGATTTTGTACACAGACAATCTCCCCAGAAAAATCTGTTTTTCTTCCTATCACGACGTGGAATCAGAAAAATTGTGTGACAAATTCCCTCGGAAATTCAAGAGCGAGTACATATTTTGTTAGGACAAACTAGTAGCTTGAACTTGCGAGGTATACGATGTATGTATATGTACACGCAATGCATGGAACAGATATTATAATGCAGAACTGACTATGTATAGCTAAGTCCTGTACAAACATTCAAGTGACATTCAGTGTCATTCTTTTCAACTTGCGCTTCAAGTTAAGCCAAGTCAAAGCTATACTGTGTAGTGATACAGTGTACAGTTTACACTGCATACTTTGAGTCTGGGCGAATATCTGTATGGCAAACTTAAGTTTCCATTTAAAATGAAAAAAGAGGGGAGAACAAGTGAGAGAGAGAGAGGAAGACGAAAGGGCAAGAAAAGAAAAACCCTCTTTTTTATACTATTCTTCCCCCCTTTGAATTTCACTATGTGTATATTTATGCACGAAAGCATTACGCGGAATCTTACCGTTGACTCTGAAGGAAATGAATATAGCTAAAGCATACGCCGGGCGGCTGCATAATATACAAATATTATAAAGAAAAAAAAGGAGGAGGCAAAGGAGAAGAAGAAGAAGTTCCGGACGGAAGAAGTAAAGAGCAAATGCAAATACCAGGGTGAGAGGAGAGAGCGACGTACCCCAACATTATTAAATGGCGTGCCTTCGCTTCCTCTGCCTCAGCAAAAATATACAAAGTCACAGTTAAAGTCAAAGTTAGAGTCAAAGTCAAAGAGCGGAGTCGAGAGCTAAAATCTAAAATTCACGTTGACAATTTCCAAGCTCAAAAAAATCTGTCAAATCAGCTTCAGTCCCACGTTGAAAATATGTACATACATTTATTCTTATGTGTGTGTACATATTAGTTGTAGAATGTATAGAATGAGAATAGTCATAAAATGCAAAGAGCAACTTCAACTTACACACAGTTCCGGGTGGCAATATCACGGTGGAAAACGTTTTGACGGTGGAGAAAAGCAATCCCACTGGCAATTTGAATCGCCATGTGAACTACTTCTTGAGCTGCAAATCCCCAAACCAAGACAAAAACTTGAAAATAATTCTCCTTGAAACATTATAAATTATATTGCATGATTTTGTCATAGTAAAAGCTCTTCACTTTCCCTCTCACATTCTTTTACGTTTAATGAAAAATGAAAGCATACGAGCGAGAGGGGAAAATGGAAGAATACAATAATAAATTTATTAAGGACAATCCGGACTAGCGTAAGAAAAAATTTAATTTTATACTCGTATGCATATATAGAATGTTTACCTGTAATTGGCCTTCCAGGGCCAGACCGACATCTTTGTAAAAATCTGAAAGAAATACATAAAACATATAGACGTTATTATTAAAGTAAAAATTATGAGGAATGACAAAAGAGAAAAGCCAAAAGGCGGCCATAAAATCCACAGTACAATATTGTATCGTTCAATGTAATATGTATCATACATACAATAACCTCATTACATTATTTCCCCCTTGTAAGTAAATGGTTGAAATGACAATTGAAAACATGGTAAAAAACCCGAGTTATGCTCCATTTTATGATTACGTCTACTGTTCTGTACTGTACTGTTCTGCTCTGCACTGCACTGCCCTTGCATTTAACTACCAATTTTTAGGGAAAAGGAAAAGCCATGTTTTATTTCCTTCCGCCTGCCGTCTGCTGCTCCCAGTGAGCTTTGAACAAACCCGAAATTGAGTCATAACCCTATTTTTTATGCTGTAAATATTCCGATGTGGAATATGCTGAATAGACAAACTAGACATAAAATGAAGCAAAACAAAGCAAAATAAATACCGTTTCCCCAGTTTTTAAGCTAAACTTTGGTCTAGAGAGTTATGTAGGGTCGTATAACACTTGGCTGTATCTTTTTTGCATTTTTTCTTGGCCTATAAGTCATGTATAAAGTCGGATGTGGGGAAAACAAAGGAGGAATACATAAATGTAGTTTGTATTTCATTTCTTCATTTTTTCTCAATGTGTTGGTCTCAATTTAAACATGTCTTTTAAAAATGTATTCCCCATAGATAGTAGATAGTACATAAGCAAGTATCTATATCGTTCCTATATTTATGGAGTCATATATTACTTCAAGGGATTTTTCTCCACATCTGCATATTATATCATCATCCCTTTTATTTATGCCTTGTTTACAATGTTAATGCAGTAAGTTGTTGACTAGCTTGAAATTTATCGGTGGGACAAAATCTCTCTATTCCCGAGTTATAAAAATGAAGCTGCATCTTACACACAAGTTGTACAATATACACAGTACACAGTTTAGACGATGGAAGAGCTACGACTATTTATTTAATGATTTATCTGTGGAAATTCCACAAGTTTTTCAAATAATTCAAATTCACCCAGAGCTTCTCCCAGAGAGTAAATACTATTCATCACCAAACTGTCGGGTGACTCGAGTCTTGAGCCTGGAGTGTGGATCTTTCTCCAGTTTTTTGCAATGTATGGTGGATGCTTGAAGAAACTTACTATGTAAGTACATAATAAACAGTGTATAAGTCCAGAAGTCAAGAACAGACAAATTTTCAAGTTGGTTGTATGTTGTTGTATCATGTAGTTACATTGTACTAAATTCTTGAGCAAGTGTTAAGCTAACTGGAGACTTCCCCCAAGTAAAGAGCTGTCTACGCACATGGATACATAAGGATGGGGCTTGTGGATCTGGATATGAGGTAGAAGCTAGTGAAACAGAAAATTGATTCTTTCCAAGACGGTGGGCAGAAGACACTGAGAGTCGAGGAGTAAATAAGTGTCTAGGCAGAAATTTTTGCTGTGCACAACAAGCCGGAAAATGGCTCGAAAATACCTCTGCTGACTCCCCTCAGTAATAAATAACATTGAAGACTGGTGGGTAAAAAACCGGGCTAAACTCAACCAGCCTGGGTAATGTTGTTTTTTCTTGTGTTTCACAAACAACAAGGAACGAGGAAAGAGAGGATCGAGACACTCCATAATAACGCTATAACATATTTTAAAGAAATTACTACTATTGCACGCTAAAACATTATACATTGCCCCACAGAGCGGTTAGTCCCAACAAGGTTTTTCCGTGTAATCTGTATCATTTGTATAGTTTGTACATCATAAATGTGTATTACATAGTGTACTGCACACATAAGTATACGACACAAAATTATAATATCATGGATGCATGTATGTGTGTATTTGGGAGGTTGATAATGATATTGATACTGATATAAATGCTGGATGAAAATATACATTATAATATATTGAAGAGGGTGCTGAGGACATGTGTGTTGTTAGTTGTTATCGGGATGATGGATGGCTCACACACAGTGGATTACAGCGAGAGACAGACCACCGCAATTCACAATAAAACATGCATTCATACATACAATAGCAAATGGTAAGTGGTAAATGGAGAATGACAGACATTCCTAATAGAATTACTATTGCAATATTATTGTTATTGCATATTGTCCCTACCGAAAACCTAACCAGTCCGTGTAATAGGCGGAGAAATGGGAAGCAGGCACACAAACCGACAGACAAGCCAACTGACAATAATGTACTCGATTATGATGATGATTATTTTTCCTCGTTTTACATGTGCACTTTTTCAATACAAATTTTAGAACTTCAAAACCAGAGCTACTATGTATGTATGAACCAGAACTCTGTTTTATGTTTATCCCTTTTTAACTAGCATCCTTGCAATACCGTGTTGTAGCTTTTTTACGGATAAGAAGCAGAACACTATGCAGATTTTGGATGTTAGAGAGGTATGACACGTCAATTTGTTTTTTATCACTGCTTGTACAATAAAATCAATGGCCGCTTTCCCCAAATTCTTGGAAACAATTTCATTGCAAATTAAAAATCCGACTACTTAAAGTCACCAGTGAAATAATAAAAGAAAAACAAAAGTCAAAGGACTCGTGGTTAAAACGTCAAGCGTGATTCATTAGTGCCAAGCTTCTCTAATGTTTTCATCGAGTCATCACATCAGTGTTATTAATACTGTTATTAAATAATATGATAATAGAGATACGACGGGTTGCTGAACAGTACTTAAAAACAAATGTTGGGGAAGGAGGGAAGAAAATGAAAAAATGTAACGAGGCATACGCATGTACAATGTACAATGTATGCAATACATGCATGTATACATGAAACACAGAGAAATAAAGATTCAGATCTAGAACATGTATAATGCATTGTGTTATATATAATATGTAAAATGTGAGTATCATATCGTATAATACGTACCTTTTTAAATTGCGAAAGCCGTCGTCCGGGTAGATTACAAATGGAGGAACTCCGCTCTCCTCAGCTGCCACCCCGACGACAGAGTACACGTGTCTGTGTTGAAGATCGACGAGGGTTAACCCTTCCTCCAGCAACAAAGCCATTTGCACCGAAGATGAATGATCTGGAAATTTTCACAGAGACAATACACGCAACTTTAGTCTTCAGTGTTCAACATTTGCTCTCATACATAAGTTTACATGCATTGATACAGTTATTTTTCGTATTGTTGTGTTATTAGCGTCTCTTTTTCTCCTTGTCTCTCTGTTTGCGCGGGCGAGTTTTGCAGAAACAAATAGTTTAGGCCTATGCTATGTCAATTGCAATTCATCTCCAAATTCTTCCACTAGGCTGCTTCTAAATTTTCATCTCTATCATTTGATGTTTGACTTTGATACTTTATCATCATACCATTTTATCCTTTTAAACATGTGGAAATAGGTAAACTGACTAGAAAATTTCAAAAATAAGAGTCAATCTATTGATGAATCGTGTATTGTATAGAAAAATAGTAGTATGAAGGCATGTAGTTCAATTCAATGCAACGAGATGTTCTGTAATTTAATATTCAATCCTGCTAATTTCCCCCTATTAATCTGCATCCAGTCACATAAATGTCTAGGCATCTATCATTTGCCGTTTGACTTTGGCATTTTGAACAAAAATATTTTATGTTACAGTGTGCTTAAGAAAAAAAGAAACAAACAAAAGGGACGAAACAGCTTTTAGCAGACATTTGCTTTCGTCCTACATTTGTCATGTTTATTGGGCAGAGTTAAACGTCCAAAAATCGAGAGCATTCAATTCATTCTATACCCTTTCTTCTCCTGCCTTGTCTCTATTTTGTCTGGACAAAATGCATATCTGGAAAACTTGGTCATTTGCTATTAGTCATTTTGAACCACATTTCGTTGAGCAGAACAGGCAAAAGACATGAAACACAGACACAGAATCGTTATCATCATTATTGTATGTATTACTTTTCTTCCTTTTATTATGAGCGCACTCTCTGAATTTAAATTCAAAAAAATAATCTTCCCCTTTCACTCCATTATGAGTATGCGTTGAAAAGTAATAAGGACAATATGTAATATCATAACAGCTACGCATTTTCACAGTTTATCGCGTAAATATAAATATATAGGATGGAAAAAAGGGGGAGCAGACAAGGTTTCCAGTATTGGGCTCCTCTCTCCTTTCCATTCTGTATGCTAATAAGGTACGTAATAAGCAGAGCTGTTAACTATCGCATAAACTGCAGTAAAATAAACTTATTACCATTTCCCCATGCACGGTGTATACACTTATACCTTGCTATACGTATAGGATGGTGCGCATTGCCTTTGTCCGTTTATGACAACACGATTGTGTACACCGTCGTCGAGAGGGTAATGGAGTAAATTGTAAATTGTAAAAATCCAGGTGGGAAAAAACTGTGTAGATATAGGGTAGTGTATACCAGGCATTTATATGTAACGTTAACGCAACCTAACCTAATCATATAATGTTTATATCTCTTTAGTGTTCGGTAGTAATAATAGTAATACAACGGCATGATGACGGACGATGTCGACGACGACGATGACGATGGGCGAGGAAGGAGGAGAAAAAGAGATTCTTTTCGAGATAACTATGATTCTTTAATTCTAATTCCCTTCTTTTTTTGCTCTAATCCTCATAAAGGTTTTATGACTGTCCGAGCCTTTTCACTCAGCGTCAATATGTGCTGACTCAAGTTGAAGTCATATTATAGCCAAAGCCAACAGCTCAACGTTCCATTTCATGTCGTTGTATATTTGAGTTTTAATTGTAAGTTGAGCTGCATGCAACTAGCAAGAGAGAGAAAATTGGTTAATACGTAGTTGTATAATATTGTTGCACGGTTACATAATGGAATAAATGGTGACTGGAGTACTATGTATTACTATATATACTCATGTTCTTTCCCTCCTCCTCATCGGCAAAATTTCGAGTGGCAAAGAGAGACTTAAGTCGTAAATTGTACAATGAGTAAGGATACAATCACAATCACAACCGTCAATTGTATACAACTTGAAAATTGGCAAGTCATAAAGGAAAAAGGGGGGAAAGCTGTAAACCATCGGGATTGACCATTGAGGAATTCTTTTACCTATATCTGTTTGGTTGTTTGTTTGTTTGTTTCCTGTCCCTTTCATATTTTTTCGACATTGTTGTGCCTGTATTATGTATCATATATACTGTATTATTGTAAGTGTAAGATTTATGGCGATATTGCAAATATTAGTTTACCGTTGACAGTTTTAATGATGACTTTTTCCTCGGAGCCATCTCGCTCAAGAACCGTCCCCTTGTAGATCTTGGCAAAGGTTCCCTCGTGGACCATTTTCTGCAGTCGGACTTTACACCTGAGAAAACATTCACAATAATTTACGTTTAACCCAAGGTAAACTTAAATTTCACGCCATTGAATAACAACGACTCAATTTATCTGCATAGTTTCAGCTGGTGTGATTTTATTCCCATTTTACTTTGAGGCTTTTGTTAGTTTTGTAGAAAAATGCCGCGAAATTGACAATGGAACGAAGCCAAAGACTTACCGCTCAATGGTCATCTCTGCAAGTTTGCAGCTGTGTGATTCATGAGTGGATGGCCGGTCAATTTCCGCATAGAGCTGACCACCGGGTTGAAAAGAGGAGTAGGTATATGAGCCCGAAGCGGGGCAGGGTGAAACGGACGAATAGTGATGGGGAGACTCAGGCCGAGCAAACAACAAACTTCCGCCGATAATTCCGCCAAGTGAACCAGTGCCCGATCGAGATCCGCCACAAACCGTCCCCGTCCCTCCAGAACAACCGGAGCCGGATCCTGAACCCGAGCAATTTCCACTCGTATCACTGGATAAGACGAAGATAAAACAAGGGGCAAAAAGCAAACCACCATTAGAACTCTCCGTGAAAGGAAAAAGAGAAATCATGAAAAGAAATGAAAATTACTGGTGCAACAACAACAAAAACCAACAACCGTAATGGAACTCGAATGGTCTCTTGCCATTTTCTGCTTCCTTTTGTCATTTGTTCCGTGTAATACAAATGCTTCAAACAGAAAAGTTTCCACTAATGCTCCACTACTAATGTGCAATGTTCTCGAGTTCCTTTTATCCACAGCCAGGAAAATCTATTGGATTCTCTCCTGATTTCCTTTGTTGTTCATGTCGACGTTGCTGCTGTCATATTGTTATTGTTGCACTTTTTCAATTTCCCTTATTTTACATTAACTTTATTTTATTGGCCAATAGAGGGGCCAAATTCAGGGAAAAGAATGAGATGACTTACACATGCAAAAATCCACTAGACTCGGCTGTTCCCCTGCCTTTCCTCGTTCTGACATAGGCGGCAGAGGCCAGAGCTACGAGGATGACCACCAGACCCAAGGAACTCCCCACAATGATGTAGATTATGTTGGCATTGTTGTCTGGATGAGCTTCCTCTGTCGCGATCATGGTCAAGTCCTCACCATTTGGAACTTGATTATTGTTCTTTTCACTCATCTTGAGGTTCTTCATCTTGGTCTTCTGACCAGTCGTCGTGGTTGTTGAAGTTCCCCTTGTTTGTGTGATCTGACTTTTCTTTGTAAGATCTAATAATAATATGGAAAAAATTGATGGATTAATTAAGTTCATTGTATATCTTTTATCAAAAAATCATATACAAATGTTGATCTTCTCTCTTTTGTTAATTTTGAGCTGATGAATAAACAGTATACAGTGTATGCAGGGCAGACGAAAGATTAGTTGAAAATCCAGTCCAAGTCATTTAAAATAAACTCGGGTATACTATTTGTACAAAAGTTGACAATTGACGCTGACAGCTCATGTTAAACCTTTGTGTGTATAATATTATATATGTATGTAACTGTGGGTTGTATTATATGTACAATGTACATGTACAGCTGGAAGCTGTAAAAAACAGCTCATAAAAATAGGCCGGGATAGATAAAGCTAAAGTATCTTATCTTCTTCCCCCAAATTTTTATTTCATTTCATTTCGAGCTCCAGTTTTAGTTTCAAGAACTTGAGCTCCAAATACAAGTCCAACTCCATCCGTTTTTAAAAAGATCAGTCGACAGACACATAATGTTCTCAATCCTGAATTGTGGGTCATAAATAGTATAGTCTGGTAAAAAGTCATATTTTTTACTACCAAAAAAACGTTTAAACGAAAAAGGGCTAAGAAATAAAATTGAATTTTTTAGTGACAAAAGTAGACTAAAATATTTAAGATTTGTAATTTAAAATTCCAATTCAAAGCAGGATGTAACTATGTAGTTTATACATCATTTTGAAGAAAGGAGTAAAAGAAATGGTGAGAAAATACAAAGGGAAAGGAGATTTATTTTTGTTTTGTCCCAAGTAAAAATGTAATACATAACATACAAAGGATAAAGGATGAGAAAAACAGGACAAATTACGACAAGTGTGGGGCTAAACTACAACAATAAATAATTATGGTGACAATCACACACTAGAAACTTATAATGAGTTTAATAGGGCAATTATTTTGTGATGGAGATAAAATAAAACCTACATACTTGAAACTGGTTTCAAGCTGAGAGTTTTCCAACCGGGAACAAATAAATGGCTAATTCATTCTCCTTTGTTTTCCTTGTTGTTTAAATGGGCTGGCTGTTAGCAGTATGGGTTGGATTGAATTTCCTCTCCAGCATCAAAATACATGCTTGCATATAGAATGTAGACACACACAAACCCTGGACGACGAAATGACATGCAACTTTTTGTTTGTTCGGCATCCTGATTGTTGTCACTAATTGTATCAGAGTGGCAGTAACGTATTCCAAACAGGATTGTGTGTGTACATATAACTGGAGACAAACGGTCGTATATTGCCCTCATATTACTTTACCGAAGCAGATGTACAATGTACATGTAAAATGTAAAGTATACAACAGTGTACGATGTACGATTTACATCTATTTTTTCACCTGTGTATATTGTCCACCCCATTTAGTTGAATGTTGCATACAAAATACAAGTATCATCATCCCGACAAGAAAATTGAAACTGAAACTGGAACTTTGTTGAAAACTGTATTTGGACTATTTTTTGTGTGTACACATACAAATGTACCTATTTAGGCCACACTATGGGGAAAAATGCAAGTTAAGACCTCAGAGTTTGTAAAAATTGTAGAATTTCTAGTTGAAGTTTGCTTTCATCGACACTGCTTCACACGTTCTCTGACTTTGATTGATGAAAACAAGGTTTGGGAATGGAGAAAGATTTTTTGTGTGTGTATGTGTGGAAAAATGCATCGATACGGATACACGTGAATGTGAATAAGTGAATCGAAAAGGAAGAAGAAACGGGACAAAAAAAGTAGATACAAACCTTCCAAGCAGATCTTTTTCCGTTTCAAAACGATCCTGGTGAATTCTCGATCATTGGCCCTGAGTTTAGGGTTATTCGTTGTGACATTCAGGTTGAGTTCGAAAATGACTTCCGAGTCTCGGAATCCCGTGCAGTCGAGGGAAATTCGGAATGTTTCTGCAGCGTTTGGAATCAACCCTTTGGAGGAAATGTTCATAGTTGGCGGCTTCATCGCTAATGAGTCGGAGATCTCTATAGAGGCCGAGTACGGCAGCTGCAAGAATCAAAGTAAATAAATAAATAAAAATCCATCGCATCACATCCTTTTCACTCGTGGATAGGATAAACATACAAAATTTCTTATCCTCATGCTACTATGCATTTGCTAGCTCAACATCGTATTTCATTTTTGGAGTAAAATCAGGAGTTGGGTCATATCACAACAGAAGAAAATCTAATGTAAAAACTCTAAACTTTATGTGCCTAAAGCTTTCACCCTCATTTAAATTAGCTTTTATCTAGTTCTTTGAATGACCTTTAATTAAAATTAAATACTGATACAAACAAGCCATATAAAATGGTAAACTCCTGATTTTTTCTTTGAAAACTTCACATGCAAAATGATACGAAAAAGTACCTACAGCTACAGCCTCCCTTAAAATAAACTGTTGTATGTATGTATGTTGTGTGTACTTATAATTGGTTATGGTTATATGCATGCGCGTACATCGTACATATATGCTTAAAAGTATGTGTACAAAACATTCTTAAGAAAAGGGCAAAAAATTGTGCGTGCAAGTGCGTGTGCATGTGTATATCTTTTTGTACACACTCTTTTCTTTTGCCTGGCGCGTTTCCTCAGTTTTCTTTCGGTGGTTTTGTTTTCTGTGCGTAAATAATATTATTACCATCGGCACTATTATTTTTACCATGCAGCAGCAGCATCATCAGAGAGTGAGCGCTATATGACGAATTATGAGCATCTATAAAATTCCATGCCTTCCTTTTTTCTTGTGTTATTCGCTTCGCCTTATTGCTTCTGGTTCTTGTGAATATTCAAATATCACATACTTGCTGAATCATGTAGACACAATGCAGTATGTAACATTGCTTTATGTACTTAATAGAAATATGGCTTAACTAAGTATGCATTATATAATAAGAATTCTTCGTCGTTCTCCATATCTCGGTTCAACAAGTTTACGACCATAATTATTATTATGAGAAGCAGTTGTTGAATTACAGGAGGATTGCCTTGTGTGCGTGTATCCCATACAGAAAGTATGGGCTGCAAGAATATTTGTGGCTTGTTAGCCACTGGAGAATTTTATGGTCGTAAGCACACACTGAACACTAAACACACTGCACGCTGCAATATACAACAAACAATCTAATGTAACACATCCACACAAAGGCTGAGGTATCTTTGTTTATTAATTGAGGTTTGATTGGCAGACCCAGGCTGTTGGTGAATGAAATGGAAAAATAATTGACTTGATGGATCCCTCATTTTCCCTTCTGCTTTTACGTATATCATACATTAGAACTTAATGCAAGGGAAACTCGAGCTGTATGTATTTGAAACACGTTCAGTGTGCATACATATTTGACTCAACATAGATTTGACCGGTCCAAATCTATAAACCTTTGATTTTGACGGGTTCTTTCCTCTGCTGTCCCAAAACAATATGTAAATACGAAGATAAAAGACGATGATCCGAAAATTGATTATTATTCAATCAGTAGTTTTGAGTTGATGGGAACCTGATGGATCGGTGCACGAAAAATCCATTATGTCAGAGGAGTCTCTGTGTAATGCCAAGAAAATTGACGTCCGACTTTGAAACAAAGGCAAATATGAAAAACAAGGGCATCGTTTGGATGTAGATGAGGTCAAAAGGCGAAAGCATTAGGCAAGACACAAAGTATACTCAATTTTACATGCATTTAAGTACATGTAAATTGCTGTTAAATCAAAATTCAGTTTGGTACTGCTATTTTATATTTGGTCTGAGCCTGTGATCTTTTTTGGTATTAAGTTACATTAGTCAGATTCCTGTATTAGTATTTATTATTTATATGCAGGTTTAGCATATTATAACACACAACATTGGCCTATGGGTCAAACTGAAAATTTTGAACTCTGATTCCTATATAGCGCTTAGACATAACATTCAATTGGAAATTATGAAAAAATTATTATGTCAGTTACAAGCACAAACTCCTTTTTCTATTTACACAGACAGTTGAGTTCTCCATTTCTTGCCGTCCCATCCTCTTTTTATTTTGTATTCGATGCATTCATGTCCAAATACGTCAAAATTAAGTATTAAATGTCTGTATTACAGTTTTTTATGGCGCACCTTCTTTTCCGAGCACATACATACACATATGAGATATGAGCATTATGATTATGAGCTCCTTATGTTTTCTTGCTAATTGCACCGACATTAGCGTAAGCATTAGCATCTCGTCTCAAATTTCTGTCCATTTCGTCGTCTCTAGACTCTCGAGTCAAAGTGAAATTGAGTATGTGCCGGAGTTATAAATGTCTCCTCCGCTATTTATCTATGTGGTAATCACTTTCCAAATTAAAAATGTCACTACTATCATTTAACCGTTTACCATTGTACAATATGCAGTCGCACATCTCACTCATCGTCCGTTTACTACATTAAATTTAGGAAACGATTAACTGTGAATTACGTACATTGTGGATAAATAGCAATTACAGCAAATACTTTGAACTTTAATGACGTTCTACAGTCTGCTTTTCCTTTTTCCTTGTGTTGTGGAATATTCAAACGTTTTCAAGCTGTACTATAATATATATGCATATAAAAGAAGTATAATGCTGAAAGTGTCCATAAGGTCAAACCAGACAGGGCAAAAACTGTGTATAGCTTGAAAACATTGAAAGTTAAAGTCGCATAATGTTCAAAATTAAACGAGGAATTTATTATGTGACACAAAATCCAAGATATGACAAGTGAGTTGTATAGATACAAAACAAGTGATAGAACATTGATCGCACAGCTACAAAACACAACATGGAGTATGAGAAACGTTTTAAAGTATTGCATGTACATTGTACATGTATACATACTTAAGCATGGGCAATAATAGTGATGATGCAATAGTGTACATATCTGAGGAAATTTTATTGCAGTTAAATTCATGTTCTGTAGTGTCAAAACAGGTCTTTTTCCATCTTCATAGCATACATGTGGGTTTTTATGAGATGCAGGAATTACGATAATGATAATAATATTATATTGTATAATAAATAATAATATGAGGTTTAAATGAGCCAGAAAAGATTTATCTCTCTGTATTTTCCTCATTTATCTTATTTATTTATTCGGATGCTCTCTATTTGCATTTGAATTTGAATTTGTCAACGATCGGAAAAAATGCGCTGGCTATATAAGAAGGTTTATAGTTTATAGTACTACATGCGAGATTATGTTAACTTTATACACACGAATACAGATAGAAAGTATACCTGCCAATATTCGTGTGTAGGTTTTTCTTCCAGATTTATGGTTCAAGTTGCAATTGAATAGGCAATAAAAAGATAAAACTTGTACATCGCAGCGTTGATTCTCTACTATTGTTATTATTATTATTGGACTGGTATGGTAGCCAATCTTGTACATTTACATACTGTAGATACAATGTGCATGATCATTGTACAGCAGAAGAGCATTAACAACTTTTTTCTCCAAACTAGTGCAGTTTACATAACCCTAAAATGTACTTTATGCACACATTTGATCCAACAATTCTGACAATCAGCAAACTGAGATGTACTTTCGAATCTTAATCCAGATCCCGACATTCTGACAAACTCTAAGAAAAGTAGTCTGAATATTAAATGTAAAATCCTGGACATGGATATTTTCTAGTTTACCTTCAATCACTAGCTAATAACTAAACCTATAACCAATGTACTAATGGAAATCAGAAAATAAACGCATAGAACAATATAGTAATCTTTTAGGGGATCCATTACAATATCATTGTTATTGTTTTTACTATTATTAGAGGATGATAATCTCAATCGTCATTGTAGTTATTGTCATTGTCATGTCTTTGCGATTGTCATTACCTAAAATGTGTAATGTCAATGCCAAGCAATAGTAATAAGAGGAGGGATAAAAAATTGGCTGGGACTTTTATTTGATTCCCTTTAAGACCCAAGACAGATCTGGCTTGGTTTCTTGCCTTTTATCAATTGTCAATTGAAGAAGCAAAGGCCAAGACGGAAGGCTCAAGTCAAAAGGAATTCCCCTCGAATTACAATTACAATGGGAATTAGTAAAGAAGAAGAAGACGAAGAAGGAGGGGAAGAAGAAATGGCAAGGAGACAGACAGGCCGGCAGACAGCAGACCTACTTGAGTTGGTGAAGAAAGATAAGTCAAGTTGTAGGTCTCATTAATGCCAGTCTGATGTAGGATCGGATGAAAACGGAGAAATCAAATTCATCAACAAGACAAGCATTGAAATGGGAAGAGGAAGCTTCCCAATAACAACAACAACAACATCAAGCCAACAAGTCGGAAAGTTCACTCTAATTCTCCCTCTTTTACATTTGTGCATATAAGTAAAAGTGTATGTACACAATATGTGCAAGGCTAACCATCGGAAATGCCCACATATATAATGCATCTTGAATCCTGGAATAAACCTGCAGTTAAATCGTTTGTGTTCCCTCACGTCTTCCGACTCGCTCTCTCCGATGCAACAAACGGATGAAATCCACTAACAATAAGAAACTACGGTTTAGAATGCACTGAAATGCAATGTAATGCAGTGTCGAGCTAAAGTATCCAGCAACAAATGTATGACTGTATATGTATAATGCATATACAGGCATAGGCATTGAGGGAGGAAGTGAATCTGACGTGAGCTTTCCATTTTTGGTCAGGTTATTAGCTCGGTTGGAGCCAACTACAACAAAAGGCGGAATAATGGGCTCAAATACAGGAGATACAGATTCACAATGTAAAGAATGGACTTGGCTTGACTTGACTGGAGTTGAGCAGTTCAAAAAGAAAAGGAGGATGATGATGAGGGGAGAGGATGAATATGGCTCAAACGTCAGGACAAGCTCAAGTTAAAAGAGAGAGAGAGAGAGAGCGGCATCTTTTTCATCCTTGGCCTCCGTTAGCACCAAATAACCAAAGTCTTTGGAGTTTTGGATTTGGACGCTCCGTCTGATGTCTGCCTGTCCGTCAATCAGTCCATGACCCTGCATTTCTATTTCCTCATCTTGTCTCATCTCATCCTCCCATTGCACATACATATATCTCTGTATGTATAGATATTTTAGCTGGAGTTGGAACCATACTCATGAGTATTAGATTATCAGCTCCCAAGCATTCCATAGGTTTGTATTACATAAATTTACATTTCCCGTGCTACAAAACTTGCAAGATGTAAAGAGGGAAAGGAGTAAGTTAAAAATAATACGTGCATATAATATGTTGTATAGCAGTCGAAAGAGGCCATATAAATGACGAATGGCACCAATAGGAAAAAAACCCCCAACTTTTTTAGTTTCCCATCAACCAACATTCCAAAAAATTCCAGTCTAATAATCACTCAACTCGTTGTTCAAAATATTTTACTGAATTTTAAGCTTGCATGTGCATTTGCATACTTCAAATTCAATATCAGTTAACTCAATGACATCAGTTAAAAACACTATCCATTTTGTATTGTAGAGATTGCAAGGCCTTCAAAAAGAATTGGATGAGCATTTCTAAAATTTTAATCAGCATAAAATTCCTCTAGTTTCGTTCCCCTTTCAAAAGCTTCAAGTCCAAATCAAAGTCAAAGCCCTCATCCGAAATCATAACAATAACAATTGGAATAACAGCAAACAAGACACCGTCAAGATAATCGATGTGATAAATACACTTTCCATTTCTTCTTTTCACCCCTTCTACGTCTTCTTCTTCTTTACGTTCCTCCTCTTTTTGTGCCCTAATAAGGACAGGTGGAACAAAAATAAATATATTTCTCAAGCTCCGAGCTTTTTACTTCACGAAAAACAATATAAAAAATATTGTGTGCTTGGAGTTACCTTTGCATTTGGTTAAGAGTTTGAGTTTGTATGTATTTGAACTTGAAGCTCAAGTGGAGGGTGAAGAGTCGTTTCACGACGGAGAAAAAATGTTTGTCCGTGTGTACACACTTGGATCAGCGGGGAGGCTGACCGTTTGTGCCAATCAATTGGACATCCGATAAAGATGAAGTTGAAGATGAGCTTTATATACATACAAATGCGTCAAAGAACATTCTTGCATCGCATTGTATATTATGCAAACACTTTAAAATGGTTTGGATGACTATAAATGTGATAATAGATACGGTACGAGCCTCCTTGTAAACAGGTGTAGATTGAGTGTAAAGCATATATATATATGTATGTATGTATATATATATACGTATCTATATACGTATCTGTATTCATGCATGTGTAAAAACTATAATAATTTATGAGCCTAAACGTTGG
>JAQIVE010002837.1:0-18557 GCA_034698285.1 Sminthurinus bimaculatus | reverse complement strand
CTGATTTTTGTTTTGCTATAAAACGGAAAAGAAATATAAATACAAAAATACAAAAATATGTATTTTTGTATATGTATTAAAAAATTCTAAATACAATTATTCCATAATTAATTAGTACTATTATTTTTCACTAACAAATGAGCAACGTTGATATTGTGTTGTTGAGAATATTCTAATTGTTCTTGCATTCCCTTTTGATACGTTCCAAGACACATCAAAATTTTAAACATATTATGTAGAATAAGTGCGTAGTAAAACTGATCATGAGTCACGGCAGCAATACACAAATGTTTAGTATATATAAACGCTGGAGGTTGAAGTGGACTTAATTCACGACATAACATATTTTATTTAGCATAGAAAACAGAAACAATTGTTCCAAACATGCTATACTAACTTTAACACGCCTAGAAAAATACTTTATAGATTATTAGACTATTTTATAATATGCGGTAGTCTCTCCTATCTCCAATGTATCCAGTGTCCGGCAATCATACTAAATAACAAAATCGTGAAATATGTATATATATATATATATTGTACCAAGAAAACGAGGATTAAGTACCCATTTAATCGTACTTTTATATGTACAATAAGCATCCCATCAAACAAAGTTGGTTGATTACAAAACGTTTTTCTGTTATCTATCGAGACTTAGGACTTGGGTTAAAAATACTTTCCCGTGAATACATTGCGTTAGGACAACGGTAAACGACAATACAAACCATATCATTTGTAATAAATGATAAATGTAGTTGCAAACGGCTCCAAAATTCACTGCCAAATAATGCGTACAACGCAGTACAGATGTTGTTTGTTTGTTATTGCTGTTGCCAAATAAATGGCTGTGGAAATTCGGAGAGAAAGAGAGAGAGAGGGATTAAAAATATCGAGCTCCGAGAAAGTTGTCATATGGAATATGTGTGAAAAATACATAGAAAACACAAAAAATAGCCGATTAGAAGCATGCATATATTGTCATTAGATCTATCTCGCTGTATGTAATTATATTATACCTTATACCCTTACGACAGTCAGAAATCACAAATTTTTCAATAGAACTTTAAGAATTTTCAATGGGCTATGCTGTACATTATTTTATAACATTGTACTAGATATTGGCATCAAGCTAAAAACATAGAAAGAGGCATGTAAAACTACAGACATCATCATAAAGAGGAGTGGTTACAATTTTATTCTCTCAATGAAATAGGCACGTATAAGTTATAAGTAGTGTTTCATACTGCGACTTAAGAAAACTATGTAGCCTACACGCCGCATGATAACATTTAGCATTTAGTTCATTTACGAAGACAAGAGTGTGTTACAAACATCAACAAGAAACATGCCGAATATTTTCGCACTTACATATATGCAATTCGCAAGACATTCTTAAAGTAGATACTTCAAGTCTTACTCCAACATATATGAATATGAACATCATTATTAATAATATTATTGTTCCTGGATGACTAAATTATTTAATTAGTACTGTACCCTTGCACGTATATATCTAGTAATGCACCTTTTTTTGGAATACATAACTAATCTTTACTGCAAATAATTTTGAACCAAAAAAACTACTTTTTCTTTATATGTAAATACTTCATCCAAATTCCTTGTCTTCAAATTAAATTAAACAACTAAAGTATACTGGTAACACGTTTGGGATTTTTACCATTCATATCTGTTACTGTAGCCAAAGTTAGTGGGATAGTATTTATGCAGTGAATTAATTAGAGCTCTAAACAGACGGTAAAATCCAGACGGTATGAGAGAAGGGTAGAGAGATTCACAAAACTTGTGCACAGTAAGAGCAATAGCAAAGCAATATTGCTTTACGCGAAGTTCATGTGGACTTCTAAGAGGAAAACAGGTAACATCTCGAAGGCCATCATCATCACACACATTCGTATAAGTACACCAGTAGAAATACATATGTATTTAGTATTCCATGAACAGACTCCTCACAAGTGAGTAACGTAAAGAGCGAGAAGCAATAGCAGAGAGGGGCAGACACAGAATAAGAGTGTATTATGTATGTATGTATATTATGCCATTCCCCCACCATCGTCGTCATCGTGGTCACAGCACAATGAGCCGATATTCTGTGGAGATATGCCTACCTGCTCAATTGATGTACTATAATATAATAATATCATGTGTATGTGTATATTGTATAATATATACCATCAACAATTCCTGCCTCCTGTTTCACTCTTACTCTCGCTCTCGCTCATACTGACTGTGTAAGTGTCTCTCTCTCTCTCTCTCTCTTAAAATCTCAAAGGCTGGCTGCTGCACTGCAACTATAACCTTCCAACGTAATAATACTGAATAGAATGCAGGTAGAGGAGGAGGTTTGTATTCTAGGTAACTGGGTATGTAATGCAGGTCCAATATATACATACAGAGAAGGTTTAGGTAGATGTTTTGTTGATGATGATGATGATGTGGGATTTTCTTTTCCAGCATATACTGTAGAATAATAAGTAAATTACTGCACGCTATAAACTGACATGAGAGTATGTATGTATAGATGACACAACATAGAGAACTGGGATAGACTTGAAAAGCGAGTAGATTTGACTAGCACTTGGTTGTGCCTGAGGCTGCTCAGCCACACCATCAACGAATGAAATGAAAATCAGGCAGAGCCATTAAAATCCTAAACCCAAATAGTCATCTTGTCATGTAATAATACGTAATACATTTGAATTCTCTCAAGAATATGCCAAACTAAAGGCATTTTGCCCATTCTACATCCGTTTCTTGCTTTTATAACGAAACAAAATTAAACACAATTAACATAGTCATCAGCAGTCACTAGAGAACTTTGTAGTAGAACCTTTGTTACTTGGCAAATAATCTGCAATTGGAAAACTTTGGAGTTCTAGTTTTACTAAATTTTTCTGTCAATTCCCATTTTAGGTTTATTAACACTAATCGTTGTGTAACGTGACACAACAATAGCTCCGAAATAAAAATTTATTTGTAAAGCAGAGCACGTTACGTAGAAAGGGACAAAAAAGAAGAATACTTTTTCTTTTACATAAGCTACCATAAACCATGAAAATTCGAAACAAGTATCTATCGCAAGATATTCATAAATCATCCATGTCATATTCCAAATGACAAATAGGAACATTTTCACTTTTCCTTCGCCTCCATTTCATCCAGGAATATAGTTTTGATAAAAATTTAACTACACAACTTGGTGTCCTTTAAACACTATGGGCAACAACTAAGGGTTACAACTTTTGTTCTATCTCTTCCTGTTCAACCTATTCCTCATCATCATCCGTAATTATTATTTTTTGGCAAAGTCTATACTTTAGAGAGATCTCAAAGATATTGCATGTTTAAAACGATTTGTGTTGATAAATCTGCTTCACGAGCATTCAATCGACTTAAATACAATCTACACTTAAAATTGTACTATCTACTCATGTATCAAATACCCGGTAAGTACTGATAAATATTTCGAACTAATACGAAAATCCAAATTTATTTTCTGAAATCTAAGTTGGCAACATAATTTTACTATGACTGGACTGGACTTTGAGGAGCTGATAAAGTAGATAAAAAGGTAGATCGAATTTTGATGTTTGAAGTCCATTATAGCTGGATACGTATACTATTTTGCTCATAAACTTTGGAGACACCTTAGTTACGTAGAAAATCGAAATATTGCGGATTTTATGATGAGTCAAAGTTGACAAAACATTTTGCCGTTACATACTTAATATTTTTGGGCTCAAGGAAGCGAAATAAGAAAAATTTAGATGATGCAAAATACGAAACAAATATTTTCTGGTCATTTACTTTTTACGAAATAAAATATTCCTGACCTTATAATGTTAATACGGAAACTAGATGTTTAAATACGTTTGAAAAAATTACAGTTTGCATTATTTAATGTAATTTTCGATATTGGTAACATAAACATTGTAAGAGTAAAAGTAAAAGAGACTTTTTTCTTTACGAAAATAGAACGGCCCTGTCCTTGTGAAAAGAGAGTAAGTATAATATGGAGAAAACAAATGAAAGAGAAAATAGGCATTCATATTGAACTTGATCTTGAAGCATGCGTGTCATGGTATATTTTTTTAGTACCACGTCCTAGTCACATTTTATCCTACTCACCTACAATGTGAAGCAGTAGTACTATCGGAAAGTATCAAAAACGGCAAATGCAATTCGGTAGTAGCTATAATAGAATAGACCTACGAATGCACGAATGGCCCGATAAACCGATAATTCGCAATACACGGGTCGTTATAATATACATATATATATACATACATTATATTACAATGAACCCAATTCCAGAAGTGTAAAATGTACAATAGTCTCATACATATATATATCAACCACTACACGATAGTTTGATGACATGAAAAAATTAATGATATGATAGTAAAATGCAATATAATCTCACTATACCTAGCCGTTTTAAATATATTATATAATGCATTCGAATTCATCCTAATACCATAATATAAAGATGATCATTTTGTGGAGTATGCATACATCGTAATATGTAGTAGTAGTAGTATATATCAAGCATTTACAGAAAAATTGAACACTTACGTATAAACAGAAGTTCGACCGCGGACGAAGTTTCTTCTCTTGAAGACGCTTCTGAATCCGTTGGGTTTCCGGTCAATGGGTCACTAGGCAGATCCACGGTGGTATCAATGATAACGACAGAACCAACCGAAGTTGTCGTGCTTGCTTCCTCCTCGTGCATTTTCCTGGGTCAATAAAATCGATTTTTCTTCGACGGTAAGTTGTTAGCGCCAAACAAAGAAGGAAATAGAAGTAGTAGTACTAGTAAATGTAGTAGAATCTGAAGGGTTAAAGGTAAAATTTAATTTCCAAAATAGCTTTCATCGATGATGAAGAACATGAATATTTGTTGGCAGTATTATTGTTGTAATATATTTTGCAAAATCATTAACACATTGAAGCAATATATTTTTTGGTTTTTACTTTTGCTTTCTACTACCTTTGAAACTCTATATATATATACTAACTGGAGCTGGATAAACTGTTCTTTTGGTAACAGTGGTCACAATCGTGTCAACACGATGTTATTTTTGATGTTGTTAGTTTTACATAAATGTGAACTTATGAACTTGAACAATCTTTTGCTTTAGTAAAACATAAAACATACTCTATTCATGAATGACTGTTTCCAGTAGAAGAAATGTACATTAGTATTATTATATTTTATTAGTGATTTACTGAAATTGGTGGTGAACAATAATTAATTGGTATTTCAAAATAATATACTCTGGAATTCAATTGAATAAAATGCTTTGATGATTCAGTTTTTTACCAGATAACACGAATATGATAATATCCAGGTATCAGTATGTTTTAGTAAAGTACACAGGCATTTAATTATTGAACTGAATTTACTGAATTTAGTTTCTGTACCTACTACCCTTCAACTTCAATATAAATTTCGCATGAAAACCTTGACATTCACTGCGTTATTCCTTTGTTATTGTCCTATATACACTCACTATTCCTATTCTTATATCGGTAGAGTTAAAATTGAATTAGACTTTTATATGAGTTTCTCGTTATAACAATAAAAATGTTTAAATATTATTAGTTAAATTATACATAATTTATTTTTATTTGAGATAGTCGTCAGACGTCAGTTTTGTTTTCAGGAACTTGACTGGAGAATGGAGAAGCTGGTCTTTTATCAAATGTAATATTTTTTTGAACTTTTGAATCTATTCAAGTCACCTTTTAGTAATAATTTTAAAATTGCACACTTAGATATTGAATCTTGTTTGATTACTTATTAAATAAAGAGTGATACCAGCACTTTTAATTAGTATTTTATATTTAGTTGTTTTATGGAGAAGTGTATACACGTTTTCGTAATTTTCTTGAATATTAAACTTGTTTTCAAATTACCTTCCCGCAGGACTCTTTTCCTTGTTCAGTAGGTGTTAGGTTATATAATACTTGCAATTGAATTTCAGTTAATTACTGAATAATATTATGTTAACTGTAACTGGGTATTTAATTGTATTCTGTTTATTTTATACAGCGAGAAGTATGAGAGAGAGAGCAAGGTTTGTTGGTAAAAAAAATCATGTAAATATCCACGTGTATTTACTATTATTGGTATTTATTAGTATACTGGAAAATAATTGATCAAATCAATAATTAATTAATTGAGAATCACAGAGATGAAGATGATGATGTTCTATGCAATTACAATATATTTATTATAATTGCTGGCAGTTACAATGATAGAAAGAAGTGAAATCACAAGTTAAGATTGGTGACAAGTAAAAGTGACACTTGTTTGAGGTGACTGACAATCATCAACAATGGAATAATATACACTTATTATTATTATTCTCTAGAAATTGTGCAATTCTTCTTTCAATCCTTTATTTCATCCAGTCCTTACTTACTTTTCCTTTTACTTTTTCGGAATTAAAACTTTGTGTATTAAAAGGAAGAATTTCTCTCTCACTACAATTTCACGGTCAAATTTCTGTTCCTGTACTGCCTCTCTCTCTCTCTCTCTGTCTGTCTCTCACTCTCGATGAAATTATGTAATGACTGTATAGTTGAAACCTTAGGAGATTTGTTCTTAGTTGTCATAAAATTTATTTATCTGTATGTATAAATGAATCGACTTGATTTGAAGATTAAACTGTGAGTGAGATTGGCATAATTCGAAGAAGAGAGAGAGGAGTATAAGTTGACGAAATCAAGTTTTAAATGTTTTTATCAGTATATATGACGCTGTGACAATGGAAACGATAGTATTTATGTGCACTTGAAAACTAAAAATAATTACGAAGGTTTGTTGAAATACTAACGTGCACTGATAGATGTTAAAAATATCTCGTTTTATGTAATTCACACAATTGTTGTTAGCGGTACGGACTGCTAACTCACTCTCCCCTGCAAATACTGTGCACAGAACCCTGGAAGACGTCTTCCAACAGATCTCACAGCAACGGCGTGGAAATCAAGCAGAGAAGGATATATAGGCTAGAATGAGTTGTGTTATTGTATATGTTTCATATGTATGCCTCACGTATGTATGCTATGCATAAATATGTACAGTATACGGTGTCTGTTGTCTGTTGTTGTCTCTTATTTTTGCTCACCACACATTATTTTATCAATCACATTCTTGTACTGTTAGGGTTTGCAGTTTTTTAGCCCCAAAATTCGGGGCGGGAATCAGAAAACATGTATTTTTTAAACTATATTTTGGTTTTCGTCGTCGTAAAACGTGTGTTCAGTACAGCCCTTTACTTGCTTTGATAATAATAATGTAGCCGATATCTGATATACGTAGGTATATCTAGAATACCGAATATATACTGAGAGACAGAAAGTGCTTCATATACGAAAAGGCTTTTCGTCTCTGCATTTGAGTTTCGAGTATTTAGCAAGCGAACAAAGCACAAGCAGGCAAGAAGCAAACCGAGAGAGAGAGAGAGACGAGCCCCGATGTTTATTAGTCAGGCCCACGGATGAACTTAATTTTTTTTCCAAGGAAATAACCCATCACATCGTTCCTTTTGGTGAATGGTGAAGAGGTTATAAACCCGTGCGGAATCTCAAAAAATGACGAAATTTCGACAAAATTACTTCTCCAATTTTTAAAGAGGTCAAATCCGCTTTCCACGAAGTTAAAGCCTCCTAAGAAGAGTTTTCTCCCCGAAATTTTGTGAGATCTATTCATTCCAGTACTCAAGATAAATTTCGGTCCAACCCCAAGCATGCACTCTAATGGGGTGAAAGTCAATGCGTAATCGACGGTCAACCGTGGTGACCTTGGAGCACCTCTAAGTATCAGCTAACTGGGGGTGCTTTTTGCGGTTTTGGTAAACCAAAAGGAGCGATATGACGGGTTATCTCCTTGGAAAATAAAATAAAGTTCATCCGTGGACCAGTCTAATGTTCATTTACCACTTACTCTATAGAATACATGTTGGAACTGGACAACAATTTACTTCACGTGTTATCCCATTCAACGTACATACATACACATACAACCTCAGCCCTCACAGCCCACAAAATTGTGCATACATATACAGTGTGCATCAAAAGTTTCACACTTGCTATCTGAAACTATTCATATTAGCATTAAGTAATAATGTAATATGAATAGTCAACAACTATAGCATGTTGCGGTGATATGTAAAAAACGGTATGCAGTATGCAAGCTTTATTTTGCTAAAATCAAGAACTTTTAGAAATATTAAATATACTCACATCTTTTTTATGGATATCTTTTTCTTTTCAATATTTTACACATTTTTGTACACACAAGTGTGTAAAAGCGGAGCCTAGAAGAAATCTGGTCAGGGTAAATTTCAAAGGCTGGTCAAGTTTCGTTTTTCAGTTTTGTTCCTCCGTTCATCCCGTGTAAAAGTTTTTGGTTATTTTTTCTCAAAAAAGTAAAATTTTAGACCTTTTTACTTTACCCCGTGGACCTGTATTGCAAAGATATACAATCCCATGAGCTCAAAAAGTGTTTTCACAAAGTTCGGATGAACCTTTACTGAAAATGATTGCGCCAGATTGTATTTAACAGCACTTATGCCTCTTCGTCTACATATAATAATCTACATTATCTTATCAATGTATTAGTTATGTACCAATTTTTCATCAGTCTATTTGTTATTCGCTGGTTGTGAATGCGTGCATTATAAAACTGTGTAAATTGTCTATACACAGTAAATTCCTTTTCCACAGTATAATCGCGTGTATCATTTCAAGAGTTATTTTTGGAAAAACGTGGTTTTTAAAACGTTTCGGATCACATTTAACTATTTTGATAAAAAACATTTCAATTTTTGTTTACATCGACATGTAAAGCTGGCGTCTCATTAAGCCTCCGTGGTTCGTTGCGGCGTATGTCGTATGTGTCTAGTTTAAAATTTGAAGAGATGATATTATTAAAAAGAAGACTCACCCTAGTCAAAGTGTGAGAGTTAACTTACTTG
This sequence comes from Sminthurinus bimaculatus, assembly GCA_034698285.1. NCBI lineage: Eukaryota > Metazoa > Arthropoda > Collembola > Symphypleona > Katiannidae > Sminthurinus > Sminthurinus bimaculatus. The sequence continues at coordinate 9,549 of JAQIVE010002837.1, read as the reverse complement.
TACACCATGCCATATACACACCTAGTATATTATACAAGTGGGCTATACACAAGCTTGTGCACAAAAAATATCCTATACAGATAGTACTAAACATATTACTGCATCACATTGTGTAATCTTAATCACATGTATTTGTAGGTTTGCATGTATAATTCATATAGATATAGTTTGTATACGTTCGTTTCTTCTTTTCTCTCTTTTCCCTGCATCTTTCCTACGCGAGTTGTATATTACTATTGAGTATAAGTGTACATATGCTAGTAATTTTTCCTCTGCAACTATGACCACCGCCTTTACAATAATCTGTTCACTACAACCATTTGTACTCATATGAATGTTACTCACAAATACTGGAGAAATACACATACACTATACAGAATATATGTATGTATGTATGTACATACAAATGGGTGGAGGGAGGAGATACTTAAAGCATATTATCACTTTTGAACGGTATGCATTCGTATAACGAGCATGTAGTTTGTACGTGCATAACGTAACACAACATCGCATCATCATATATAGATATAGCTGGATACGGAAAACATACGTTGATATTTTTCTTGTGTGTGTTCATGATGTCGTATTTTCCGTATATGTATATTAGTTATGCATATACAGAGAGAAGCACATGTGTACTTTATATTAAAATATTTAATAATAATATGTAGTTTTACTCCATTCCATGCGTGTAAAGTGTATTTAACTACTTACTATGACTAGGGTTGTATTTTATATACAATACATGTAGGTATGATATGCATGTGTTTTTATTGAGAGTTTAACTACAAGATACACAGAGTGTTTCATGCATGCTTGAGCAAATACTGACGGCAGAATACCATCCAAAAAATACAATACGTAATGCATCATCGTATGATGATATATGGCAAGACTCAATGTGTTATTGTAGGACTAAAGTAAACTAGGTATGTATACATATACATAAATACTTGACGACGAGTTAGAGAGCAGAAGAGGAATAGCATTACTTTATTATTATTGTATTATTTAGTATTACGATTCTATATGCATGTAAATGTATCCAGCTTTTATCCACATGCATACACACAACATACAGCACAACACAATGCAATACAATATACAAAGATGCGATACAAAACAACCAACTTCAAGATACACGTTGTGGCACCAGTTAAAAAAGAAGAATTTTTACATATACAGAGAGGACAGATAGACTTTTTTCTCTTCTAACTATTAACTCGTAACTTGTGGTATAAAGTAAGTATAATACCATAATATTATTATAGCCAACTGGAAAATTGTGTATTATTCTTTCACATAGGTACCGTATACACAATACATACTTACGTACTACGTACATAGCAATATTTTTTCTATATGCATTACACATGTGTATGCATGGATCCACAATAGTCAACAGACACATTCCTTTTTTCTCACCACTTGCTCTTTCCTCTATTATGTTTCTATGCATTGAAATCTCGCATACGTAACAAGTTGTATGTTGTATGTGTATTTACAAGCATGAAAGACACTGTGTTCCCTATATCTTCATCATGTGCATTTGTACTGTGTATAGATTTCAGATATATTGCTTACACATTGAGTTTTTATGAATATATTTACTTCAATCGCGACTCAACTGTGAAATAACATTGTTAATTAATTACTTATTAAATCTCGCCGAATCGTCGTGAGATTAAAAAAGCTGAGTAATTAGCAAAAAGTTAAGATATTTTGGTTTGTTCGTTAATAAAAAATATTCGAGATCATGCGAAAAGTTTTTTCCTGTAATTTTATTTTACTAGAGAGTGGGGTATAACTTCTGCAGTCTGGAGAGAATTATAATCACTAGGAAGTGTAATGCTAAAACCCGTATGGCAATACAATGCTTAAATAGTAACTATTTACTACACACAAACGCTCATATATGTACATGCATTTACTATCGACAAATTCGCATATATCTATCTGCATAAATGTGTGTATACTGTATACCTTTCCACCACTCCAAGTAAATGGTGGAAATCCAAAACCCAAACATGCACACTATAATAATATATGTACCTAGATTATGTATAATGTATGTTGAATACAATATTATATTAACTAGAGGGTAGGACGCGCAATGGCAAGCATTCAATTTAATTCTATGACCGTGTTTAACAGTGTGCTTAATGATCTGTATTTGTCAACAAATTTCAACCTAAATTTTTTTCGAGAATGGCTTTCTACTTTCAATACTTGGGGGTATTGAAAGCAGAAAAGAAAATCGTGTGTTTCTTGGCATCAATATTGTAACTCGAAAGACCATTGCATGAAATTTGTTTTACCAGTGAATACATTAGAAGCAAATACCGGTATTTTTACTGAAAGTACCAGGCTGTCGTCACTAAACACTAAACAATCGCACAAAGTCCGAACAATTTTGGGGACGGACAAACAGTCTTTTTACAATGTAGTTTTAATGTATTGAAGTTATTAAATGTAGTGTATTGTATATTGTATGTGTCTGCTGCCTACACGAGTTTGTACATGTATTCAATCAAAGGAATAGAAACAAGTTGCGTACTTAATGTGTAGCTATAGTAATGAAACATGCATGAGGATATGCTATGCTAACTATAGTAACTAGCTATTTACTGGTTGTGACGACGGTACATACTACATTGCATTCATCATTCATACTTCATACCACATGCATGTAAAAACATGATGTATATATTTACTCTAGGTATTTATTTTTCAAGTTCTAGGTTCTAGGTACTTGATCAAGATTCACAAATAACGAAACCAAGCAGGTATTTGCGTATGCATACATTTATGTACCTACATTATATTTTGTGTAATTTGTTTTCTGTAGTCAAATTGGAGCGTTTTGCGTTTTGTATTGATTGTGTCGGACTCCCTGCTCAATGTTACAAATATATACATATGACTCGAGTCTCATACTATGTACATAAATAACTGCCAACGCTAAATATGTGTGTACCATTTAGCATTCAATTTCATTATAAAACATAAATGATGTTTCAGTATACGAAGCCAAGTCTGGAAGTAGAGGAAGAGAAACCAGGAGAAAATCATAATAATAATTGTTTTTACTACACAGTTCCTAGTTCCTACAAATTTATTTAGAAAAACATTTGATGATACTTAGCAACCACTCTCTGCATAAACTATTCCACCGTAAAACTAGGACATGGCAATTACCTATTGTTTAGGCATTATTTAAACTGATTTTCTGGCTCTGGAAATCCCGAATGAATTGAAATAAAATGACATTTAAACAAGACATAGATTCACGCGTATTATTCTTGATTTTTTTTAGAAAAAATAGGTCGTTGAATTGTATTTTATTTTTCCTTTTTCGTTCGTTCATTCATTCATTCATTCTCATTCATTTCATTTATCAATCGATTTTTGTTTTTTTTTGGCTATTTAGCACTTTTATAACTGTTGTGATACGTAATAATCAACGTAAGCTTGGTTGATTGATTACAAATACCAAAATCATAATACATAGTACATTACACATAATAATATGTTGAAAATCTTTAAAGGCTTGTGTGGTTATACATATAAGGGAAGTCCACGATAAAGAATTAGTACTAATGAATTTACATGGGCATATAATAGTTTATATAAATTAAATTTTTCCTGAGGATTAGTTTCGTATACTGTATACAGACAGGCTATCACAATAAAAAACAAATATTTTGTATAATGTTAGCAAGTATGTAATGTACAGAAAAAAACTTTTTGGGAGCTATTTTATTGTTACGTGTGTGAGTACCTGATGGTACCTTTTTTTTGAAAAATATTTATATTATCATACAAAATCGTGTTTCAATTTTTTATTGGGAACTTATAAATAGGACTTTGTGGTTTTTTTGTGTTTTTATCTGTGAGCATTTGACTTCCTTTATTATTATACTGACTGATGTAAGCCTGAATATTCACATAATATATTAGATAGTGTAGTGCATTAGTTATTTTGCTTGAATTTACTGATAAATTCCCTAGAAATGATAATACGTTGAATTTGTGAAGTTCCCTCGTATATATGGAAGATCTTAGCGTCTCGCATCAACTTTTCAACTGGATAATCAGAATTGTAACCGTTACCTCCAAAAATCTGAAATAAATGTATGTAACCATTAGATTCAATCGCTGTTGTGAGGTTTTATTTTTTTGTAAACATGTAAGATAAAAAACTAATTTATATTATTTATTCCGTTTCTTTTGAGTATTTGTAGAAAACTTACCTGGACAGCATCCGTGGCAGACTTGTTTGCCACGTCCGATGCAAGTGCTTTCGCTATCGAGGCATAGTAGGTATTTCTCCTTCCCTGATCAATTTCCCATGCAGCTCGCCTCCAAGCTAATCTTGAAACTTCCAACCCCATCGCCATCTCTGCTATCAAGAAACTGATAGCCTGTAAAGTTAATAAATAGTTAATAAAGTTAGTAAATTAACGTATCACATTAATTTCCTTTTTGCAAACAGTTCGGCTGTAGTTTGGTTACATGAGAAAATTTAAGAAATGATGATTACTTGATGATTAATAATGGGGGTTCCAAACGTCCTCCGTTCTAATGCATACTTTGTAGATTCGTCTAAACACCTTTCAGTTAAGCCAGTCGCGGCAGCAGCAACCTAGTTAGTTTAGAATCAAAAATTAGTTATGAGTTACAAAACATTTAAATAACAGTAAAAGACATATATGCTCAAAATTTAACGAAAACAAAACTAGAATCTGATCCAGGAGGTGTGTAGGAAGTACAAATTACAAATTTTAACAAAGTCTTACAGGTGGACGTGTTTTATCGAATGCTCCCATAGCCAACGCAAATCCTGAACCCTCTGCTCGTAAAACATTTTCTTTTGGGACACGTACATCCTGTTTGCACAAAATTAGATATGATATGAATTAGCCATATAATATGTATTGATTATGGTTACATGAATATCTGACTTGCTTATTTTATGGAATGGCTAATGACTGTCGCTCATTCCGTATTTTGAGTATATTACTTCAAACGTAATCCCCCTTGTGTCTGAGCACCTCTGTCCAAGATTAACTTCTTTTCTTTCTCTAGTAACACCAGGACTGTCTGCATCCACTGTACATAAGGACACAAAAATGAATGTTAATAATTCATTTTATTTAGTACTTGTCCGCGCCATAGATAGATAGTAAAACCCGGGTGTAATAAGCGGAAACTTGGAGTTAATACTCGGTATTACACAATCTTTCCCTCTTTCTTCAAAACTATTTATTCAGAATCACTTTGGAGTGTTAGGAAGTAATGTACTTACCAATAAATCCGGTAAATGCTTTGTTTGCAGGAGTTTTTGGGTCAGATGAAGTACGGGCGAGGACAAAAAACTATGAATGAAAATTCAACAAAATTAAAACACTTTTTTTAATATATTTTCCTTGGTTTGGTAAATATTATGTCTGTTTTATAGTTTTACTTGAATTCCACTTTTATTTTACCCAGTTTGCATGACCACCTCCTGTAATCCACATTTTCTGTCCATTCAAAATGTATTCATCCCCTTTCTTTTCAGCTTTTGTTTTAGCTCCGGCGACATCGGATCCCGCCCCCGGTTCCGTGACGCAATAAGACTAAAAAAATAAGTCAGGGCAAATGGTCAAAATAAACAGATACATACACTACAACTCACACTTTTTAAAAGGCTTGTACAATTACATTTTTACATTCAATATTTGAAACGAAGAAAAATAGAAATTATGTAAGTGTATGATTTAATGTTACATACCGCCACCAGTGGTTCTTCAAGTAATCGACCTAAATATTTTTTCTTTTGCTCTTGATTTCCTCCAATGACAACAGGAGCTGTGGCTAAAGTTGACCCCTCAATGGCAGTTTGAACACCGGTACAAGCGTAACTGATTTCTTCCGCGATGATACAGGCGTCAAAAATCCCCAGACCAGGCCCACCTACGTTGAATGAATGTATTATGTGATATGCCAATGACAATAGCCAATAGCCATATTATATCAATACAAATAATCTAATATACATGACACATTTTTTTACATTGCTTTATACCAATAAAAAAAGTGAAAAATGTACGCACCTATATCTTCGGGTATGTGAGGATTTGCGATTCCAAGCTCCCAAGCTTTTTTAATGAATTCCCAAGGGTATGCCATTGTTTTGTCGTATTCAGCGGCTTTTGGTCTACAAAAACACATAACACATAAACACATGAGCAATAAAAATCAGGAGGCTTCCAAAAAAATGGTCATGCAACTGAGGCGGAATACGTTATTGTGGCATTATACATAGTACATACTTGTACTTATGCATCATGAATCATGAATGTGTGTTTTCTCAAACATTAAATATTCCAGTGTATGTGGAGTGTGCAATTTGATAACTTGCTTAGTAAACTTACAAAATTTCTTCACGAGCGAATTTCCTACACATCGTTTGTAATTCTTTTTGCATATCGGTGTATTCTAAAAACATACAAATTATATTAAGTAATTAGTCCATTATATATTTACAGTACATACTTTATTTATACTCCAAAACCTTTGACAAACTGTTGTACCTTCAAGTAAGTAGTAAGTACGAAATTCACAAATTACATTTTCCAATATACTTCAACTATATAATATTTACCGAAATTATATCCCACGTCCGAGCTCGCGGAAGACATGGACCTTAACCTATTTCCGGGGACTTTAGCTCTTCTCAGTATGTTCATCATCTACAAATTAAAACAATAGTGAAATAAGAGCATAAGTATTAAATACATAATTAAAAATGTTACCTGATAAGGTTTATTGTTTATAGTTACTGCTATTTTTATTCTTTACATACAGCAGTCAGCAGTATCACAGTTTTTTATATATGTACTATTATTATTACACCAGTTTATAATGTACTTTTCCCAAATCGGTTTATAAATTATAAAACTTCATTACACATTAGCTTTGAATTATATTTTATATTATTTCTTACCTTGTTCGGCTACTTATTTAACTATTTATATTAAGGTATTAAGGAGAAACCCGGTCGTATTTTTAAGTATTTAAGTAAGACGTTAGCACTTGAAACTTGAAACTGATTTTGTGTACATATTTTGAATTATGTAAGTACTAAGTACATAGAGTCTAATAAAAACAAAACGACCTTTGGACATGAGGTTTCGCTGTCAACTTATTTTTGTTTACATATAGAGCATGGACTTTGAACTGGACGATCACAAACATAAAAGTATAGTTACATTGTATCTGCATGCACGTACAGTTGTTATACATAATATGAATAGCTGGATGTAAATCTTGAAATGAATGGAAATACTTGTAACGCTCAAAAATACAAAAAATTTTTTTTATTGATAAAAAAATGTGAGAGTGCACATGATGCCTATCCATCCAGGGTTTACGTATTCCACTAGTTTGATTTAAGAACTACCTTTCTTGAAAGTTTCAAAACTTTAGCTTTATTAAAATTACAATTACAGGCGTATTTTAATTTGAATTTATAATGTAATGAATGGAGCGCGGGAAACTTTAGATACGAATAGCTCAAAATCTAAGAAACCCTGGATGGATAGGAATCATAAATTATCTCACAAATCACACGAATTTTCATTCATTCAGCTCAAATTTCACATCATTCAATAATTCAATAATAAATCACGAAACCACATTTAAGTTAGCAGTATTCCTAAATAATGATACAAAAGATAATGTGTTGCAGTTGTGTTTTATAGTACTTCCTTAGATTATAAGGCTGTTATATTGTTTGGTGTACAAGAAGGTTCTATACAGTGCAACTATACACTTGAGAGAAAAAACCGTTGAAGGTATTTACTTAAATGATTTTTTTGTACATTTGTACTCTTTGTTATTCTTTATCAGTGTTTAACGGTACGTAAATACATCATGTATTCATTCATAAATAGCCCATCTAATGTTTACAATCTGTACCATTGTTTGTTTTTAGTGATTGGAGACATTCGTAATCTTGAAGCTACAAGAGGTTGTGTATATTTGACATCTGTTTGTATGTAGCAGATCGACTTCTCGATTGACAGCGATGGTGCTGTACGACGACAAGAAGTGGCTTTGTAGATTAATCAGGTATTACTCAAATATGATGGCGATTCTCCATTGCTCTCTATATTTCTCTTACCATATGTAGGTATAAACGATTCATTATATAATTTATTTATAAAACAAGAGGTAATAGAGTCGATTTCCACATGCATGAGGCAAAACAGCAATGCAAGTTTACTGGGGTCTCATTTTTGTCACGGAGTTTTCCTGCTAGTCATCGAATTGGCTGAGAATCATTACAAAACAGAGGGAAGATGAACACTCTGAAGACGAGTGTAGATCTTTGGATGGTGCAAAATGCAAAAGTATGCACCAAAAACGTGTGTAAATAAGTAAAAACTAGTTACAATTGCTCGATTTGCCGAATGATACAGTAGTTGAATTTCAGGCTGTACTTCAAAAATTTCCATTAGAAAGGAAATAAATGGCTAGTTTTGCCGTCATTTAAAAACAAAATACAATTTACAAGAAATAAGTATTCACCAAATCTGATCCTTCCCATGTGAAAGCTCAAAACTGACTTACTTGCACCCTAATGTAAACGACCAGGTTTTCTCCAAGGGACGGTCTTAATACCTAGTTAGGGTTTCGTACTCTGGCCTTCATTTTGTGACTCAAAAATCAAATTAACAAAACACACACCCACATCAAATTTGAATGCATGACTTGTGAACAGATGAGTGCTAAATTTCAATGCATTAATGTTTTAATTCTGTGTTTTTCAGAACGGCATTTACATTAGAGGATGACTCGGGTATGAAAAAGTTCAAATTTTTTAGTTCTATTTCTTCACTTACAAAATTTCTTTAGTTCAACAATTTCATAATTATATTGTGATTAAAAACTAACATACATTCCATAATGTTTTTGAATAGGTATTTGCGAAAACGTACTCAAAGAAAGACCTTACTTAGGTGAGTTTGACTATGTATAATGTATGCTATTTGAGGTAGTCACCAGGCTTCTATTATGTGGTTGTAAGTATTGCAGATGTAAAAAAGGTATGAGTGAAATTACTTCATATAACTATGCATAACATTTTCTATAACCAATTTCTGTTACTCTTCAGGTGACAATGTCGATGGAGATTCGGACTCGTTCTCAACAGATGATTCATTTGATATAAGGGGTAAAACATACATACACTTTTGCTATTTTTCAAATTTTTGGCAAATGGATTTTCGAGTTTTTGGGGAATGTGAATAAGAAGCGCGGTAATAGGTATAATCAATTAAAGATTTTCGTTAAAATTCATACTGATGCCATATTAAGTGGTGCAACTGCAAGTTTCACTTGCGAATGTGGTTATTCCAAGAATGGAAGTGTACGAGTAGTCTGGCTGGGAATTTGATGGGATAAAGTAATTTCTACTAACTTGATGGCGGGGAGTTCGAAAATGATGGTCATTTCCCCGAATGCTAAGAGATGGCGCTAATCAGGCACTTTACATTGGAT